>VOPJ01001837.1:0-15284 GCA_014673585.1 Semibalanus balanoides | reverse complement strand
TTACAGCCGGCCAACCAGCCGCTGATTACAGCCGGCCAACAGCTGCTGATTATAACCGGCCAACCAGCCGCTGATTACAGCCGGCCAACCAGCCGCCTCGCCGAGGGGCAGCGCCATATAGCAGCCGCTGTTTGACAAGTTATAGATATCTTGGTTTGACATCGATATTATTGTTTCATGATTATCATGTTTTTGTACAGTATATCTCTGCATTAGTTAAAAATATAACTTTTATAACATGGTTCCGGAGAAACCAGTCAATCTCTGACCGGCCCGTAATTTGCATCGTTTGCGGTTCCAACGGCCTTTATCATAGCTTACGAAACCGAAGTATTTGGCTGTGTTTTGTAAACATGATTTAAGTAGGCATGCCTAGTTAAACAGTGTAGGTGTTCGTGGATCATGGAAGGGCAAATCTCGGACATCACCACCAAATATCACCCCTGCCCTGTCGTGCCTCCCCGGCGGTACCGCCAGCCAGCGGACGCTGAACCTGTGCCCTCCATACCACAGTTGTTTGCGCTAAAAATCTGGGCCACGATACGTCCTGTCCTGAGAACGTTGGCCGGGAAGGGTTGCCTGCGGACCGTTACATAACAGTTACCCACACGACAGGGTATACCAGTTCAAAGAAGAAAGCGGCGCGGCCACCGAGACGCGGCCCACCGTCGGACCAACTGCGGGCCTTGGTCGGCCGCGACCCGAGCCCTGGTCGGCCGAGACCCTATAGCCACCGATAACGAGACGGCCAAGACCGGTAAACATGTTTTGAATCCGGTTTTTTTTCCTTGTAGGAAATGCTTGTCGATGAAATGCTTTCAGACAGCTGGGTGCGTCTTATTCAGCTTTGGTGGCTCGCGTGAAGGCGGATGAGGACGATTGTTTTCGTCAAGGAACTAACCGTTGGCACTCGGGGCAATGACCTCACGCGGAACATCGCCCGCTGTTTTTAAGACGGTTCTGTTTTGAGAAAATGTTTGTGGGTTTCTCGCTGGTATGCGCACCGATGGGACGGTGTCCAACGGGGCCCAGCATGTCTGGATGCTGGGCACTGTTGCTGGACAGGGGCGGATCCGGGGGGCAACGGGGCTGGCAGCGCCCCTCAATGGAAATGGGTGCTCCTGCTCCAAAGGCACAGTGGAACTAGTTTTGCGCCAAAGGTGCCATCGGGGCGCCGCAGGAGACCCCAAACTCATGGAGGGTGACCTCAAACCCATGGAGGACGCCCCCAAACTAATGGAGAGCGTCACCAAACTCATGGAGGGCGCCCCCAAACCCATGGAGGGCGCCCCAGTCCCATGGAGGAAACATGACAAATGTTTGACAATCGTTGACGATCGAGTTTTAATGCAAATAGCTAATTTAAAACGTCAAAAGAAAGCAAATAACATTCTCTTCGAAATGGCTATCTCGGATTTACGTAATTTGTCGTTTGAACCCAAAAAAATAAACAACTTTTATCATACACGGCGTCTAACTCAGTTGCCAAAAATGCGCCCACCGGGCCTGCAGCCACCCTCTGAGGGTGGCTGCAGGCCCGGTGGGCGCATTTTTTCCAGGATTTCCAGGACATCCAGGATTCTCATTGAGGGTGACCTTCAATGAGAATCCTGGATCCGCCACTGTTGCTAGATGATAGTACTCCCATTCTCCTTGAGCTTGGGTGGTACTGTCGAAAAAAAACTTTCTCAGCGCAAAGGAAACTAAAATAGAAAGCTGAACACAGCCCTTCTATGAGCCCTCTATATTGCCCTCTTCTCTCGAACCGGGATAAGTACATTTATTATCAAAATAATAATTACACCCGACAAGCAAGCACGCTAAAACTGTGACTATGAACCACGTATGTGAGCCACGCCAGGCTCTGCGAACCATGCTGACTATGAATATGAACCAGATCGGCAAGAAAAGGCGATTTGTCGATCGGCACACGACAGAAAGGATCAGTCACTTTCGTCCGTCTAATCCCGTCATATGTGGCGACAGATCCGCGACATGTGACGCTGTCGACCTGTCGTCATTTGCCGTATACACACCGCCAGGGTGCAGGGAGATGCAGGTGTGTGCCAGCAGGGTCAGATTCAGTGGGGTCAGATTCAGCCACCCGTCACATCCGCTCGGCAACGCTGACTGAACCACCCCCGGCTGCCGCAATCGCAAATGTTAGACTATATCAGGGCATGTCAAGTTCCGGCCGATTTTAGGCGTTTGGAGGGTAGTCCGACATGGCCAGTCGACATGACATGGCCCAGTCGCCACGCCCACCACTGGGTAGTACAGACTTGTGCTTGATTCCGCTTCAGCTGAATCTATTTCGATTCCATGCCAAGCCAGCTGGGTCTGATTTTGATTCCGATTCCAATATACATTTTACTAGAGGAATCGATTCCGAATCTGATTCCAGGGCACCTCAAAAACTTGATTTTGAATCCGATTCCATTTATTCCAATTTCGTTACGCTCTGCATCAAAAATGTCCCATAATTCATACATTGTGTACTAGAGGTGCCACTTTTCAGGGTTGTAGCTACCCGATCCGACCCGCAAACCCCCTTCAACTACCCACCACTACCCGCATGACCATATAGGCTGCCAGCTACCCGCAAGTACCCTCAAATACAATTTGCTATAATTATGTCTGCCATTCAATAACTCATTTTTCACTGCTAAACTGTTTTGTGTTGATCTCTGCTCACTAACTGAGGTGTCTCTATTTGTTCAAGCATCCCAATTCCCATCAAAATCCATATATTTGATATGTTTTCCATTTATGGAAATTTTGCTACCCGCCAACTACCCACTTCATCCAAATGATTACTTCTGCTACCCACAACTACCCGCGTGGGTAGTAACTACCCGCATCTGGTGGGTAGGTGGGTAGAAAAGTGGCACCTCTATTGTGTACAATGGACACGACCGACACGAATAACCATATAAAATAGATGACCTACAATTTGTTGATAAATGGAACCGGCACCAGCGGCTAAAACACGTTGGGGGGGGGCCGAGGCGGAAGGCCTAGCACACATTGGAGATACGAGCGAGGGGAGAGGAACGCCAGGCAGGACGGACGGACGGGCCGGTTGGGGGGGGGACTGACGCGCGGGAGCGAGACGCGTGTGTCTAGGGTGCCGGATACAACGGCGCGATGCTACAGTGGAGAGGCGATATTTTTTTTTTCATTTTTTTCTCGTCCATGCGAACCCGACCGGTTTGTTTTCTTGGCAGCAGGGGAGATGGCTGATGAAAGGAAATAACTTGCGGGGACCGGCAACATCAGCCAAAAGGGATAAGGGAGGGCATTGCTGTGCAGTGTGCAGGACGGCAGCACGGCGACCCCAACTGACCTGTGCTGCAAAATCGTCAGGGGAGACCTAATTGCGCCCGTGAGATAAATGCGCCCTCCCACGCTACAGAAAAAATAACAAAGAAAAAGTTATTAGTGTAGTCCGATGCTCTCCTATTCGAATCTGCCCCCGTCAAAAGCTAAGACTGAACTTAGATTGAAATAAAATGGCAGAAATAAATAAAACAAAGTTGTTTTACTAGTAGGTCTATTAGTTCGAATCCCAGCACTGTGATTCGGATTGGAAAGAATTACTGTGTTGTTGGTTTCCTTTCTGATTCTCTTTTCTTCCTCCTATAAACTGAGAATTTGTTCTTGTCGGGTTTTAAGGCTCAGTGGAGCCGCAACTTCTATACATTTATGTGGCGACCATATGATTTGGCCTTGATGCAACCGTTCCAGCATTCTTACGATGCAACAACCCTATTGTTACGCGTATGCAGCCGCGGCTTCGGCTTGAATCTAATGAAAATGAAAACATAATTACTAAGCAAAACCGGAATACCATGCCAGCGCCAAGGACGGAATTACAATACCCAGTTAATCCCAGTTATGTCCCTCCTCCTGCACCTACTCCGTCCCAGGTCACCGGGTCAACTATACCCCCTCCCCTTCGTCCCCCCACACACACACTGTCCATCGCTCGTACGCCACGTATAGTCAGGACGTGGGAGCCGGCCCGCGGCCATCCGATCGACCGAGGCGGTCTGTCCACACCACTGAATTCTATAGAGAGTCCACACGCACAAATATGACGTCACACTCCGCCCGGCGCCGCTGCCGGCGAGCGAACCGGAAGTCCGGACGGACGTAAGCCGCGCCGGTGGACTCCCCTGCTCAGCAGGCAGCAGAGGCGATCGCGGCGCGGCAGCGGTCAGCTCAGGTACTCACATGAGATGAGGCGCGGCTGTCAGTCCGGGCTGTATATGCCCCGCGGCACTGCCGGCGGTACTGGGCGGCACACTGCCCGAGGAAAGGCGATCAGCTGATGGGCCGCCGGCCGCCCAGCGCCGGACACCGACCGGCCGCCGCTCGCGTTCTGCGTACACGCATAACGCCGGCTTGGCTGGCTCTTATTTTAGCGATCGAGATGTTTTGAGTTGAGATGAGAAATTGTACGATTTGAATGAGGATGTGGTTGATATTGGGTTATGGTAAGGGGCTGAGAATGTCATTTTGCATTTTATGGTTCTTGCCGTGAGGCGAAGGCCGTTTCTAAGAGGTGACTAGCCCAACATGGCAATGAGTAGGTATCCGCCCGGTCAATAAAAATACACCGGCACCGTAGGAGGACGGGGTGGTCGAGGTGCCGGGCACAGTCAATAACGCATGGCATGGTGCAAATCAACAGTGGAGAAAAGCTGCAAGTGAATCACTCGACATGGCCTGCGTTGCATAGCTTTAGGAGACGACAGCGATAGAATAGGCTGAAACCGTACGCAGTTCCCCCTCCCCCTCCCCCGGGACCTCGACTGACTCAGCCACGTGCGCCACTGCGTCGTCTGCTGCAGACAGGCCGGCTGACTCTGTGTATGTTTTGTGTGTGTCGGGTGGTCTGTTTGGGGCACGGTCACTGACACACAGTTCACGCAGGCCCGCCGTCAGGGCAAGGGTCGCCGTCGGGTCCGATGGGGTGCCACGCGCGCGTCGACGTCGGCGGACGCTCCCGTCGGCCGCTGTTGGGGACGTCCCCTCGTAAAAACAGCGCTCCCCCGGCACCCTTCGCGTCCCCTGACCGCTGTCCAGTCGACGGACGTATTGATTTTCGGTTTATTTTCACCCACACCCGGGCCGCCGGCGGTCGTCGATGCCAATTGCTGCTGTCGGTACCGACGGGACGGCTGATATCGGTACAGACAGACCGGCGGGACGACTGATATCGGTACAGACAGACCAGCGGGACGAGCTATACTCGGTACAGAAGACGCGGACGACTTATATCGGTACAGACAGACCTCGCGGGAGACTGATATTCGGTACAGGACCAGACCAGCGGCACGGATGATATCGTACACAGACGGGCGGACGCGTTGATATCGGTACTAGAAGACCGCGGGACGACTGATATCGTTACCGGACAGACCGCGGGACGATGCATATCGTACAGACAGACCAGCGAGAACGACTTGATATCGTACAGACAGGACCGCGGGACGACTGATATCGGTACAGACAGACCGGCGGGACGGCTGATATCGGTACAGACAGACCAACAGACCAGCGGGACGGCTGATATCGGTACAGACAGACCGGCGGTACGACTGATATCGGTACAGACAGACCGGCGGGACGACTGATATCGGTACAGAGAGACCGGCGGGACGGCTGATATCGGTCGTCCCGTCAGACCGGCGTTGTCAGACCGGCGGGACGACGCATGACTTGTCGCCAACGGGGGTGCGATCCGCCTGTTTACATTGCAGACTTGTGAATGACACTGTTGTTTTATTGAATCATTATTATTTCACGTGAATCATTCATGAATCGATTCAACTCCTCATGAATGATTCAATGAATCATTGATTGAATCATTCATACAAAGAAAACAGGGGGATTGAATCATTCATAGCACAATGAATCATTTTGGGGGGGACAGCAGAAACTATACAAGCGATAGCCCACCCTGGGGAATGGAACTGAATCAACACATGTCAAGATCACTTTCAGCACCTTCATTTGGTCTGTAAACACCCTCATTCTGAATACATGCACTGTTATTTGCACTTCGCATTGCTAATTATTGTGATTGAATCATTCATTGAACGAATCGTTTATAATTGATTCACGTAAGCCTGTGAATCATTGAATCATTCACCAGTGGTAATGATGAGTGATTAAATCATGATTGAATCATTCATGTTTTGCCGGTGAATCATGATTGAATCATTCATGACAATTTGAATCATTCACAAGTCTACCTGGAACCTGGAAACCTACCTGGCCGGCTACCTGGAAAGGTAACATGAGGAAGCATGCAGCATAATACCTTGTGAAGCTGAAAGCAGTGAAGGCGTAAGTATATTTTACTTTTTTTCTGTTGCTAGAAAAAGCAAGGCAAAATTTAGGCATTTGAGCTACGCAGGGGCTCTGCCACAGGGAGGGAACGTGGGGGGAAGGACGTGTCCCTCCTAACATTTTTGGATTTTAACATTACGGCTATGAGCTTTGCATGGAAAGAATCAACTTAAGAATGTCACCGTCCCATCCCCCGTCCCAATTTTCGGAAGGTGAAGTCGCCGTTGGAGCAACGGTAATAGCTGGGCTTAAAAACAACACAAAACATTTTTAAATTTTCTACCTTTTAGCGCTTAGTATGCTTTGGACGTTTGATGCAAAATCAACATGTTTTTGGCTTTACTTGAGTACATTTATAAACGTTTTTAACACAAATAAAAACCTTTGCATCAAACGTGCGCCAGACGTAACAGAAGAAATTAACTTTAGATGCAAAAACAATAATAAAAAACATGTCATTTATTAATTGTCTTCAAACATACTCTCAAAACAAATGTTGACATCAATATCATTAGACGCAAACAAAACATATGCAACGATATTGTTAGACATTAGGGTATTTCATTTTTTGTAGTACGATTCCTTCACTTATTCGTAGTGTAGCTTGCATTCTGTTAGTGTGCGATTCTGCGGCCCACAAGTAAAAGTTTTTTTTATTTGTTTTTTCTGCGTTGTTCTCTGACTTTTCGAGCCATTATTATGCTTTGGTTGACTTTGGTTGACTGACCCACCCTTGGTTGACTAGAGGAAACCTCGGCCGGCTTGAAGAAACCTTGGTTGGCTTGAGGGGACCCTTGGTCGACCTGAGGGGGTCCAGTCGGCCTGACGAACTCTTTTTCGGCCTGAGGGCCTCTGGTGTGCCTGGAAGGTTCCTTAGCCGGCCTAGATGGGGAGCTCATGTCGGTCTGAGACAAAATCGGTCGATTTGGATGGCTCTTTTGCCAGGCTGAGTGAACCTAGACTGGTCTTAGAGGCCGATTGCCTAAGCAGCAAGAACCCTGACGGTTCTGAGTGGCCTCAGGTTGGTTTGATAGGAGTCAGTTAAATTTTTCCGACGGTCGGCTGACTTGTTGAAAATTATGTTATAAAGAGGTGTGTTTTCAGATGGCATATTTAGTTGTTACCGATGGCCGATAATTTACCATTGACGGCATCGAAATTGTATTACTGAGCTTTACAAAAAAAATTGATATGACCAGTCAGTGTGTCCTACCTATACATTTCAGTTAACTAGTAATTTGTTAATTTTAGGGCGAAAACGGAACTTGTAAAATAATATTTTTGGTATTCATTTCTGTATGAATCGGGGAAAGAAGTTCAATAATTGTAATATTTTAAACTTTTACAATAAGTACATCATTTAGTTTTGCTGAGTGGCATTAACAGTCAGTTTACTGAACGAGCCGAAGGCGAGCTTCATTTAGTGAATCTTGAATGTCACGAAATGTGCATTAAAACAAATTAGATGCATGCCAAAGACTGCTGCTTGTTGCAAGTTACATATTTTTCAGAGTGCAATACAGGGGCATTTACCTGAGGCTTTGCAGTGCATATCACTTTTGCGAGTGTCTTAACACTCCAGTTAATACACCGCTAAAATTAGGCACATGGTCAATGGGAAATCAGTCTTCGTTTATGCACTAAATAATAATTATGCACTGCACAGTGGTAGAACTTTATGAAATCGGTCGGAATATCATAGGCCTAATGTTCAAATTTGAAATCATTGGGGGGTCCCCCTCCAAGAGATATAAAGTTCCACCCCTGGCACTGCACTAGGTATATATAGTACTAGACATTTAGTAGCAGCTTGAGCATTCGGCCGTTGCCCCCCCCCCCCGACCGATTTAATTAAGTTCCACCACTGATGGCTATCTCAACTAAAATATAATGTTAAGGTCGGACAGTCCCTTTATTAATGAATAAATATTGAGTTCTACACATACAGGTTACGGTCTAACCGTGGGGGCAATGGGGGCAACTCGCCCCCTCCACTTTGGACCTGTAGGGGCGGCGCCCTCCCTAACTTTGGAGCTAGGTGTTGGCCCTCCCCGTCTTTAACCATTATCTGTTAACACTGAATTAGATAAACGGCATTGTCTACGGAAAATTGCTTATGTTTTGTGCAGTTTCAAGGAAAAATTCAAAAACCTACAAGAAAAATCAAACTGCATTGAATTTGGAGCTGGTTTTGCACCTTTCCATCTAAATAGTGGCACCGCACATTTAACTATCGTAGCCAAATCAATCGCACACTTGTCATAGGATATGTTTCTTCATCGTAACGTTGATATAAACTAGAAAGCTATTTCTTGGTCACAATGTTGTATTGCTTTTAGAGGTAAATGTTTCTATCCATGAATTATCACAATACGCCACAAAGTATATTGCATTCAGTTTTTTGGCATGGAGTAGATCAGAGTGATTCATTTGTTTTTCAGAATAAAAAAGTCATTACAGATGTAAGATGTCGGCTCTGCTCCCCTGACGTTCAGCAGAGAGTGAGTCTGCCTCAGGGCCAGGGCCAGGGCCAGACCTATGGGCAGGCCCAGGTCCATGCCCAGGCCCAGGGGAAGGCCCAGGGGCAGGCCCAGGCCCAGGGGTCGAAACAAGGAAAAGTGATCATCAACGAAATTTCGGATCAAGGTGGTTGCCGGCATTAACGTATTCAGAACGGGTGGCGATATCTCGGGGATATATGGCGATATGTTGAGAAAATATGGCATTACATATATATGGTGAACGGTTGGTGATATATGGCGATAAATACTGTTGGTGATATAAACGGGTTGCGATCACAGCTATATATCGCTTACTTTAGTTATCATATTTGCTACCTCAGGTCCACCAAAAAGTTCGCCCCCCAACTTGAACATACTTCCCACGCCCCTGGTACACATAGCCCAGAAACAGGGGCAACAGAGGAGGCGCTGCCCCCCCCAGACTCGATTCGGGAAAGGGCGACGCCCCCCCCTCCCTACTTTGGCGAGCTTATTCTTAACGTTTCGTAGAAAAGAGTTTATTTTTCATATTAAGACCAAGAAGTCAAACATCTTCAGATTTTAACATTAGGCCAATGTATTTTCAGATGGGCGTTGCATTGAAAAAAGGAATCGACTTCAGAATGCCTCCGTAGTCCATTTCCCAAACTCTCGGAATATAGCGGCTTTCTTGTAGCCTGCTCTGCACATTCCCTTTTCCGGCGCCGTCGCTTTATCCCCCTGAAAACACATGTGACGCCTGTCTCCTCTGAGCCGTGACATGTCCGACTTAGCACGGGGTTGAGCCGTGTGACTGCTGGGCGGCGGGCGGCGGGCGGCGGGCGGCGGGCGGCGTGGCGGGGCAGGTCGCCATGGTCGGGGTGGGTGTATTTATTTATGCCCGGGCGGCTCCGATGGGGTGGGTTGGGTGTGGGTGGCCAGGGATGGAGGCAGGTGGCGGCACCACACGCCCTTCCCTCTCCCTCCCGTCACTGCGTCAGTCACACGACAGAGACCGACAGAGACCGACAGAGACCGACAGAGACCGACAGAGACCGACAGAGACCGACAGACGACCGACTAGAGAACCGACAGAGACCGACAGAGACCTTACAGGACGACAGAGACCGACAGGAGACCTACAGCAGACCGACAGAGACGAACAGAGGCACCGACGAGAGGACCGACAGAGACCGACAGAGACCACACGAGACCGACAGAGACGGACAGAGGACCGACAGAGACCGACAGGAGACCGACGAGACGGACACGAGAACCGACGAGACCGGACAGAGACCGACAGAGATCCGACAGAGACCGACAGAGACCGACAGAGGACCGACAGAGACCGACAGACGACCGACAGAGACCGACAGAGACCGACAGAAGACCGACAGAAGACCGACCAGAGACCGACAGCAGACCGACCAGAGACCGGACAGAGAACCGACAGAGACCGACAGAGACCGACAAGGGAGACAAGAGACCTACAGAGACCAGACAGAGACCAGACAGAGACCCGACAGAGACCCGACAGAGGACCACAGAGACCGACAGATGACGGACAGAGACCGACAGAGACGACCAGAGACCGACAGAGACCGACAAGAGACCGACAGGACCGACAGAGACCGGACAGAGACGACAAGACCGACACGAGACGAAGAGACCGACAGAGACGACAGGAGACGACTAAGACCGGCACCAGGACCGACCAGAGACCGACAAGACCGGACAGAGGACACGACAGAGCACCGACCGGAGGACCTGACAGAGACCGACAGAGGGACCGCAGAGACCCGAACAGAGACGACAGAGACCCGACAGAGACCGACGAGAAACGACAGAGGACCGACAGAGACCCGACAGAGGACCGACAGAGACGACAAGACCGACAGAGACGACAGAGAACCGACAGAGAACCGACAAGACCGACAAGACACGAACAGAGGACCGACAGAGGGACGACAGAGACCGACAGAGACCAGACAGAGAACCGAGCAGAGGACCGACAGGAGACGACAGAGGACCGACAGAGACCGACAGGAGACCGACAGAGACCGACAAGACCGACAGAGACCGACAGAATGACCGACAGAGACCGACACGAACCGACAAGACCGACAGAGACGACAGAGGACGACAGAGACCGACAGAACCGACAGAGACCGGACAGGAGACCGACAGAGACCGTACAGAGACCGGACAGAGACCAGACAGAGACCGACAGAGACAAAGATGAAACGACACGAGACCGAACAGAACCGACAGCAGACCGACAGAGACCGACAGAACAATCTATAACGACAGAGGACCGACAGAACCGGACAAGGACCGACAGAGACCAGACAGAGACCCGACAGAGACCGACAGAGGCCGACAGAGTACCGACAGAGACCGACAGAGACGACAGAGGACCAGACAGAGACGACAAGAGACCGACAGAGACCGACGAGAGACGACAAGAGACCGACAGAGAACGGACAGAGACCGACGAGAGACCGACAGAGACGACAGTAGAAGCGACAGAGATCGACAGAGGACCGACAGAGACGACAGAGACCTCGACAGAGACCGACAGAGACCGACAGAGACCGACGGAGACCGACAGAGACCGACAAAGAGACCGAGACAGAGACCGACAAGGACCGACAGAAGACCGACAGAACCGACAGAGACCGACAAGAGACCGGACAGAGACCGCAAACCGACAGAGACCGACAGAGACCGACAGAGGACCGACAGAGACCGACAGAGACCACAGAGACGACAAGACCGACAAGAGACCGAACAGAGGACCGACAGAGACCGACAGAGGAGCCGACAGAAGACCTACAAGACCGACAGAGACCGACAGAGAACCGACACGGACCGACAGAGACCGACAGAGACCACAGAGACCGACAGAGACGACAGAACCGACAGAGACCGGACAGAGACCGGACAGAGACCGACAGAAGACCGACAGAGACCGACAGCAGACCGACAGAGACCGACAGAGCGTACAAGAGACCGACAGAGACGACAGAGATCCACGAGACCGACAAGGCCGACCAGAAGGACCGACAAGACCGACAGAAGACCGATCAAGAGACCGACAGAGACCACAGAAGACAGAGACCGACAGAGACGACAGGACCGGACAGAGACGACAGAGACCGACAGAAGACCGACAGAGGACCGCAGAGAACCGACAGAGACCGACAGTAGACCGACAGAGACCGACAGAGACCGACAGGACGACAGAGACGACAGAGACCGTACAGAGACCGACAGGAGACCGACCAGAGACCGACAGAGACCGGACAGAGACCGACAGAGACCGACAGAGACCGACAGAGACCGAACAGAGACCGAAGAGTACCCGACAGGACCGACAGAGACCGACAGAGACCGACAGAGACCGACAGAGACCGACATGAGAACCGACAGAAGACCGACAGAGACCAACAGAGACGACAGAGACCGACAGAGCGACAGGCCGACAGAGGACCGACAGAGACCGACAGAGACCGACAGACCGACAGACCGACAGGACCGACAGGACCGACCAGACCTGACAGATCGACGACCGCAACAGACCGAGCAGACCGACAGAGCGCTTTCAGCTTCTTAGCAGCCGTACCAGTTGGGCTTAGGCAATGTGATTATATCTACAGAGGTTTGATGATGGATAGACAAAATAACCAAAATAACATAAAAGTTCGGCTTGGTGGGCATATTCAAGATACTAACGGGGCCATGCTCTCCAAACTACCATAATTGGCCGAAACTGTACGCATTTCCTGAGTAAAGCCCAATACATATTTACGAAGTCAGTTCTGTTGCTGCTGTTGGTTAGGTGGAACGAGAGTAGTGCGTTTAGGAAACAACTTGATGCATCTTCTGAATATGTTCTCTCTCAATTCGTTCCTTCCTCCATTCCCTTCTGAGCACGAACTTCAGCAGAGATCAGCAGATCCGCTTAGCTCCCCAATTGGCCCGGTGAGCAGCTGAAGCGCCGCTGTCCTGCAGCCGTCACAAGTGGCTCGAAGGCCGGCGGTCTCCTCCACTTCACACTGCCGCTGCCGCTGCCGGCCGGGCAGGACAGTCTGGTTTTACGCCCGATCAGTAATCCCGTTGTGAGCCGCGCCAGTGAAGAGAGTGGGTGCTAGACCGAGACACCGAGGACCGAGACACCGCGAATGAGTTATAGCCTCGTCTGCGTCTTTGTCGTCCGGGACATCAGCCGGATCTGCCACTGACCATTCTCCAGTACACAATGCCGCCGACTCGTGGGCGTCTCGGTGGCAATGTAGCCTCATTTTCCACGTTTTAACGTCGTACGGTGCGGCGGCGGCGGCGCGGTGGTGGCAGTCCTGGCGCAGGCAGCGGCGCCATTGTCGCGGGGTCGGCAGGTGCCCGCCACGTTTTCGGCGCCAGCCGCGCGCGCCGCGCCATTCACACAGCCACCTCTCTTTTTATTGGCTTTGAAAACCAATAATTTTTACTATTGAAGCACGACAAAAATTGGGCAGCAGCGACGTATAAAGGACGGCTCGTCCCGATAGTCGCACGGGGGCGCTGGGAATAGTGTGGGTTTTGGTGACGCTCTGGCTTTCGGAGTTTTGTATGATTGCAGCAGTGGTAGTTTGAGCAGGAAAGTTTTATCATTATTCGCTCTGCTGAATTCCTCTGACGAAACGATTCACAACTATAGCGTAAAGCCATCATGCAACGCTTAGGCATATGTCCTCAAAGCAGCCAAACATCCCCATAACGGTCCTTCATAAATTCGCGGTACTAACATGTCGACTATCGGTGCGAACTTGAATAGGAATAGGAAATAAAAACAGGAACAGAGCGGAGATTTACTTTTGTCGCTTCGGTCGGCATTTATGGGTGAGGGCACCTGGTGCCAGTCGCGTGTGATTCTATGAGTTGGACCGAGCTCTTTATGTAAAACACGCGAGTCGGAATAAAGGCCATCCACCGCCTGTCGCCGCTAATATATGGGGAGGAAATGAGATTGGAATTCAACTCAAAAAGAGAGCTCCGCAAATGCAAGATTCCAGTATCTGGGGCGATATTTTTCTTCTTCTAGTTTCCTTCTGCCCAATGCGGGTGTTTCTGACACATGTTATCTGAGGGACGGATAAATGGTGTGGAAAATGGTGACTGTCGTTTCTCATTGTCAGTTTCCAGTTTTTTTACGTCATGCTATTAGCAGATAGTACCATCCATCGTATTGTTGTCGGTGGGTGAAGCTGCCATAAGTGGTTATGCTTGGGAAGCCAATATGCCAGCCATTTGTGTTTTATTTATTGGGGTCTTGAACGCGTTGACTCCTAAGCTTATTTTGCATCTGCAGCATTATTGGTGGTCTTGCTTGGATTGTGCTGCCTATTAACACTTACATCCAGGGACGTGGGAACCGTGGGGGCAGTGGAGGTTTACTCGCCCACTCAACTTTGGACCGTGGGGGCGACGCCCCTCCCCCAACTTTGGAGCTAGGTGTCGGCCCTCCCCCGTTTTTTGCCATGATCTTTTAACTCTGAATTATTGTATTGTATTGTATTGTATTGTATTTAAGAGCGTCCACTGCAGGAGTGGCTATTAAGAATTAGATCAACTTCATTGTCTACGAAAATTTGCTTATGTTTTGAGAACAAAAGATCATTTTCAATCGAAAATTCGAATAAAGTAAATTAAAATGCATTGAATTTTGAACTGGTTTTGGATCTTTCCATCTCAACAGCGGCACCACACATTTGACCATCGTAGCATGGAAACACTGCTAAATACAGTGCACACGAATAAAAAATGATTCTTCGTCGTAACGTTGATAGATATATTTTTGGGTCACAATCACGGTAGGTCAAATAATCATGGTAACAATGTTGTTTGGAGGTAAATGCTATTATTCATGAAATACGATTAGGCGCCACATAGTAAATAACATTTAGTCTTTTTGACATGGGTGTAGGTCACGGTGTTTCATATTTTTTTTTTTTTTTTTTTTTAGCAAAACGCGTCACTATATATGTATGATGTCAAATCTGCTCCCTGACGTTCAGCACAGTAAGAGTCGACCAGGGGACGAAAAAGGAAAAGTGGTCACCAACGAAATTCCGGATCAAGGCGGTCGCCGGCATTGACGCATCCAGAACGGGTGGCGATTTATCGGGGATAGATTTCGATATATTGGGTGAACGGGTGGCGATATATGGCGATGAATCCTGTTGGCGATATAATGGGTGGCGACAACAGCGATATATCGCTTTTTAGCAACCTCAGGTCCGCCAAAAAGTTCGCCCCCCAACTTAAAAGTACTTCCTACGCCCCTGCTTACATTCACATTTATGGCTTATTGCATAAATAATTAATCGATTTGTGTCGGCCGATAATAATTAAGAAGCAAAAGGATCCGAAGTCGTCCTGTTGCTTGTCTTGCTGTTCGTTTAC
>VOPJ01001832.1:0-43260 GCA_014673585.1 Semibalanus balanoides | reverse complement strand
GCCAATAATGTAATGATGATGGTGATGATTGGGGCTTTAGGGTGCCGCAACAATTTAGATATATGGCGCCCGCCAAAAATGTAAGAAAGATATATAAATTTAGGTCAGTTAAGACACAAGAGCATACATTGTGTAAGAATACAAGGCTGTGATATACACATAATCAGTAGTGGCATTTTTAGACTCGCTTGAGAAAACAAAAACGTATAAACAGGCTTACTTCCAAGGAAGGATGCGATCAAGATTGGATTCAGGTTTGCCTCTGGCTCCCAGTCCTTCACTGAGAAGGGATTTTGGGTGGGCAGAGATACGACTGAGAGTCTGGTTTTAATTCCAACGATATGTGATGATGTACATTATATTGCAATTGCTTTATGCATTTGGCATTGTTGGTAGCGTATGAAAATCTTAAGATATGCAACAAAAATGCGGTTTTACTGTAAGCTATCGTTACTGTTTCCTAAAATTTTCCTGACGTTTGCAGTACATGGCAGCACGCCAGCCGCATTGACTATTAAACAGGGTACGAAATAGACGAACAAATGAACATGCTTTCCCAAAATAGAGGCAACTAGCTGTTAGCTATTTCGCATAGCAATGGTAAATCTCAACAGAGTAGGCCAGCGATGCATGACAGCTTCCAGCATTCCGAGAAGGGGGACGGGGAACCCACCGTCATGTTATCCCCAATCGCACCCACCAACAGCCATTATATAAAGAAACCACTGGAGATCCCCCAGCCGGGCCAGTCATTAGCTAGCAATGTCCGCACCATGACCTTACCCACGGGCAGCTTATGACTTTCTGATGTGAGCGATAGCGGCGCTAACAAGACATTCTGATTCAGAAGAGAAAACGCGCTTAATATTAACGCGAACACCCCCCAAAAAACCCCAGGCGGTGACTGATATATACAGTGATATCACCGGATTTTGGGCTTTTTGAAAACAATTTAGCTTGCCGTCTGTTGTCTACATTCAGTGATGATTCAATAACTTGCAATACAATATAAGAAAACGCTCAATACAATTTGTGAAAACACTTAAAAACAATATGAAAATACATCTTCACACACTCGGCAAATGCTGAGTTAGTAGTTAGTAACCAACTACCAAGCCAATAGATGACACTGGAACGACGCCAATATTAACCTACATTGCTGATGGATAATAATTTAAATTGTGAGATGTCACGAAATTACAACTGCAACTATACTGTATAATTGTATGAAATGCTGAACATGCAGCTTGGATGTATTCTATGAATAACTATCTTTTATTTAAAAGCTTAACCCGCGATTGACCGGGGTCTAAGCCACACCACTCATTGACCGGGGGGGGGGGAACATTGCCCCTCTCCGCTTTCTTCGAACCAATGATCGCCAGCGAGACGGCGCAAGGCGGCAATCGAAGGCTCTTCATAAAATTGCATGTACCAATTTACTCATATTCTTTTAAATTTAGGTCACATAATCAGGTCAAGCGTCAGGTAAAAGGTCAAAAATTCAGAAGCAGGCTTTTGGTATATCACTCATGCATTCTATCCAGAGCCTTTGATTACAACTATAATATCCTAAAGTGCTCCCAAAGGTATTATGAACATCCTGCCTGCAAGAGCAAAAACGATATTTTTGGCAAAAGTCGAGGTCATGTCACAAGAGGTTAAAGGGAATATAGCACCTTGGGAAAACTATGTAGAATGATGGAGAAGAATGCCCTGATTACGGTCCTGATTCATTCTTTGCGAAAAAAGTCAGATTTGTTTGTATTTGAAAAAATAGTAATATTTTACATGTGACGTCACACCAATCTTGCGTCACCAAAAGCGAGTTGTGTCGTCACAAAGGGGCATAGAACGGGCAAACTTTGCGCCCGGCCCAGTGACAGCTGCTGTGCCGGCAACCCGCACGATGGGTGCAACCAGTAGGCCGTGAAACGCGTGCTGGGTCGACCCGGCGCTCGCATCGCGCCCGGGTAGGGACGTGGGGCACGCATACGTGAACCACTAGTGTGCGCGAGCGCCTGACCGAGCGACCGTCGTGGCGGTCGGGGGGGACGGCAAGGTAACTGAAATACTGGGCGGACGGTTAAAAAGCGAACGTGCGTGGCAATCACAGTGGAGTAACTTACTGAATGGACAGTAATGGCGAAAACCGTCACGGGGATTTGTGACGTTGAAATATGACCACATATGACCAACGGTTTTTGCGTGAAAGTCAGCAACTAGGGTCGCTTTGGAGGGAAAAATTTCGGATTTGGGGGTTTCCTCAAGCACACCCCGACAATCTGGCTATCTCAGTTAAAAAAAACTAATGTTAAAGGTGCTTATATCCCTTTAATATGGTTAATATTAGTTTTTTTATTCTCGAATGTATGCGAAAAATGTTTAATAGGCTGTTTTACACGTAGAGCACTATTTTGATAATCATTTGACTATTGTAACTCATTTAAGGGAGGTGAATGTCACGTTCAGGTCAAGGTCATGTCACAAAAGATAAAAATTAAAAATCGATCAATACAAATAAAATATATGTTTCTAGACAAGTTTTGTCTCAGAAAGCAATGTCACCGTTTATTGTTTTGTATATCTGATCCCAAAAGTTTAAAAAACATATTTGCAAAATATGACGTCACAATTTACCTTAATAAGGGAACAATATGTCAGTCAAAAATACAGACATTGTTTTGAAATTTGGTTTGGATATTCTTCTTATGTTTTTATTTCACATGTATTCCAGCTTTAAAACATCTTCGGAAATTCTGATTTTGAGGCAATTTAACAAATCCAATTTTGGCAGTTTTGGGGTCCAAAACCAAAACTTTCACAAAACCGAGACAGACAATTTGTAGGCATTGCAATTTCTATTTTGTGTTGTGTTCGGATTGCATTTCGGCTATAAGGTGTTCTTTGTACGGTCTGATATATGTAAGCTAGTTTGATCGTGAAACTCGTGTGTAGTGACGCACTGACGTCACTAAATGTCATTTACCTAAAAAAATATCATAAGTTTGCTTCCAATTATTTCAAATCATATATCACATTAATGTAGGAGAAGGTACAGAAAGTTTCAAGTTGATCGCGCTATTGTGTTCAGAGTTATCTTGAAGATTCGTCAGGGGGCAATACTTCCCCCGGTCAAGCGCGGGTTAATGAACATTGAACGTTGGACCTCAATGCGTTTCACTGTTTTCAACCTCATTGCCACCCGCGTGCTGTTGAGCCCGTATTGAATAATATACGCAGAAGCAGTTTTCACGCATACTCATGCGGTAACCCATGCATCCAGTGTGAATCCCACATTAGTTTCAAAAGTAGACTTCCCATGTTACAATGGATCAATCTGCTTTGATTCCATTTAAAAGATATACTAAATAAGTGTATTCAATGCGTTTGAAAGATGACCCCATCACCACAACTTACCTGAAACCCTGCCATTTGATGAGAAACTTGTTGTTTTCCTTGTCGTGTGACAGTATCTTCTCCACGAAAAAATATTCCTGAAATGAACGCAAGGTCAATGGAAAATGTATAATTAACAAAGTAAAGGAAAGTACTTTACAAACACACAATATACTGAACTCAACTAAACACAGACCAACTCCGAAGTATTGCATAATCTCATGCAATGTAGCGTATTTGGATTCGGAACTTATTCAATTCACTTTCTTCTTATTGAAGACATCAGGTATTCTTTCAAGTTTCAATGAAGTCTGGGCATGATCCAGAGAGCTCCCCGACCTTAACCCGGCATTGACTGGGGTCTGATCTGAACACCATTAACTGGGGGGGGGGGCGTTAAAAACGGCCCCCCTGGTTATTTCCCGAACCAATGATCGCAGGCCGCAGGGAGACGCTCAAGGCGGCAATCGAAAGCTATCAATGAGACAGATCGAAAGCACTCTGATTTTTGTCTTATTCAGGTCGCATGTCAGGTCAAGGTCAGGTCAAAGGTAAAAAACGAGCTTTTTCAGTTTATGAGCAATATTAATCCAGTTAATGGGAGTAAAATTATTGCTAGGAAATTAATATTTTCGGTTTTTCCAATAACTTTCTTCAGAAAGTGAAAAATCATGATGTTTTATAGACATTACAAGTTTGTGAGAAACAATTTCATTTAATTAGAATTACAATGTTAGCAAAATTCGGTACAAGTGATGCAATTTCCAGGTGTCCTTGTTGCCTGTCATGTAAGGAATCGAACAGCATGGACTTTGTAAGGTTTCAGGTCAACGGGTGACCTTCCAGGTCAAGTGAATGACCTAAAGTGGACCTCGTTAGAAAATAGCGGTTCTGTTCTGTCCGTCGTAATTATCAAAGTTATTAAAATACAATTATCATGTAGCGTCAAATTGTTGGACGTTGAACTAGCTATATATTTAGTTTTTTATATTTATATATTTATTATTATATAATATATATTATGTATATATTATATATATATATATATATATTTACTGGGTTAGTTATTAACCTCTAGGGCATGTACATCGTCACCATATATGATAATTGCTGTGGACGATTTGCATAAGAAACCACGGCTCGATCACGTCCGGAATAGCGATCAGAAAACCTCAAAATTAGTAACTGATAAATGTAAATAAAAGGGCATGTTTCTAGACCAGTTTTGTCTCAGAAATACACAAAAGTATCTATTTGTTCACATCTGGTCAAAAAGTCAAAAAAGTAAACTTTAAAAAATACGTCATGAGTTTCTAACACTAGTTCACGAAATATTTGCGAATGTTTGAAGCCGATGTCCTATAACTTGAAGATTTTACTTTTATTGACCTCGGGTGACCTCAATGTTCACCTGAGGAAAATACACATCAGAAAAGTTTGATTGTCCATGTCAAGAGATTTTGAGCGTTCTTTTCCGCGTCCTTCTAACACCTTTAGTTTTCTAGTAACTGGGGGGTCATTCCCCCCCCCCCACCCAGGGTCCTAGCATTGGTTTGGAGCTGGGGTGCGGAGTGGGAAATTATTGTTAAAATAGCATAGAGAGTGGAAAATTCAACAACAAAATAATACGTTCTATGCTTTAACAATAACGCAATCACCCGCCTCCTAGAAATTTGGCCTATTAGGTACTAACGCCAATTTTGTTAACTGTTTTCCCTCCACAAACGGCTGTCCATATCATTACATTCATGAATCAGTAACAGGTTCCATTCATCGCATTGCAAGGAGTGGAAAATTCACAATAAAAATCGTGAAAAGAGTGGACAAATAGTATCGATAGGGTGTAATTTGCCACCCAAATTTCCCAATCCTAGGACACTGCCCCCACCACCATAGCGAAGTTGTCTCAGAGGCCCACCAGGGCGCGGGTGATAAGATTCACAAATATTGATGGTAGGTGGCAGGTGCATATATGCATATAGGGATTTGACTTCTTACCTGCAGACTGCGCTTCTTTTTTGTAGAATACGAAGAAAGTCCCCTCCGCCGCTTCATGATTCTGAAACATTTGCAGAGATGTTAAGTAAAAACCATTACCCTAAACTCATTAACCCAAAATAACTTCCCTGCCCTCAGACTGGGTCATAGAAACGATAATCCCATAGCGTTTTAGATGTTATACATCTTAAATAGTTTTAACTATTTGGTCACTAGGCAACTTTCCATACATTAATATGTACCTGCTGTTATTATTTATTTATAATGTATCTTTCCACAGATAACAAGATACCTGGATTTAACCCCCAAAAAATAGCCTCTTCTCCAGTGTCCCAATATTCCATTTTAGCTTGGGTGTCACAATGGAAAATTTGAGCCTAAAAAGACCATGAGAGTTGAATATTATGCAGAAAATTGTATGCTATTGATTACCTACTGTTTTGTATATGAAAAGCAGTAGTTTTCAAATAATGTATGTTTAGCCAATATTGATTCATGTCAGAATCAGAATCAAGCAATCATTCATAATTTGAGAGTGAAAATTCACTCCTTAAATGGAAAATGAGGGCGGACAATTATTCACAGTTGGGTGTCATCTCCCAACCAAATTACCAAATTTTGGTCACTGCTCTTCTCTTGTTTTAGAGCAGAAATTTGAAACAGAGCTGTTAAAGGAAATAGTTCACCTTGCACTGTTTTTTTCAAACACAATTTGGTCATATTTTGAAATACAGCTGCTTTTCATATTGTCAAAAAATAGCCATATATCGTGCAGATTCAGGACAGAAATATGCAAATTATTAATTGTCTCAAATATCTATGCAGACTCCTTAGTTGGCTGGTCCTTATGTCACGTGAAATAATTGAATGCTCAGCCAATCTGATCGGAAAGCAGTCACGCTTAAGCCAATCAGATTCAAAGGTAATCAAAAGCTGAAAGCTGATTGGTTGATTGTATATATACATAGGCAGAGGCTATAGCCTCTGCTGAGGCATGCGCCTTCCTTTGTAAGGCCCACATTTTTGACAGTTTGCCTAAGGACTACATTCCTTTGACAAGTTAAATATATTCGGCTGGAGAGCTTTTTCTGCCAAGAAAACTTGCAGACTTAGGGGTTTTTCAACACAGGCTACACAACTGTTGTTATTCGGATTTTAGGGCACAACAACTCCTTGGTTATATGTAGCTTTCTCTTTAAAAAACACCATGTTGAAGGTGAACTATTTCCTTAGGCTGATACACTTTTAAGCCTCGACTCATGCAAATGCAAGTCCAGCACTGTCATTCACAACTGAGCTTAAAATAATAGCATGATATGGGCGGCATGTGACCTTAGTTGTCGGCCCGTCCTTAAACCCCAATCATCATCAATAGTATGATAATTAGTGTCAACTCCAGGTCTCCTGTTTAATATGAACTTTCTTACAAATATTGAAACAAAACAATTATGAAGATTGTCAATGTCACCATATCTACAATGCTTAATAACCAATGTATTACAGGGAAAAAGGGCCACATGCTAAGCCTCTATGCTCCTGCTCTATGTACCTCTTGACACAAATTGTTCATGTCATACCATACACTGGACGTTACACGTTACAGTGAATCATGTACATACATTGGTAGGTACATCATGTACAGCCGGCATAGCATGCATCCACCGTCCAAAACGGTGTTGGATTTTTGGTTTGAGCTTTTGGATTGTAACATACTTTTGTACATAGCTGTAGTAAATTTGCAAAAATAGTACACAAAGGACCTTATTTGGCTTACCTCAGACCATGTGCATTGATGAAAAAGGAGGGAGGGAGGGAGGTATGGCGGTCAAATCGTCAGACAAGACTTTTCATATTATTATAGAAGTTATAAGTGTAACATTTTTTTTATCATATTTAAAATTATATAATGTAAACAATACTTATTTCTTGTAGCACAACTTTTATGAGATTAAAAATCCAACAAATGGGCAAAAATCCAACACTGCTCCAAAACTCATCCAATTTAACCCTAGCGCCCCCTAGCATATACAAGATGAAGTAATCAAGATGCAAAGTAATCCAGCGTGTCTACTTGGAAAAATAAGTATCGACCATGATATCATTGTAACAAGTTATAATCAAACCTAACCTAACCTTCAAAGGGAGTGTTATACCTTTCTGAAAGGACTAGTGCACTAAAGGCTGGATAATTTCAAGATAATTTCAGGTCCGTCAATTTAGTAACGTATTCGTATTCAAATTCAGCAACGAGTCCGATTTAGCTCAGAATTTGTGAGTAGGGCAATCTTGCTGAGATATTCACGAATATGCTATCGTTTTTTTGATAGCTTAACTAATTTTATCTCTATTAGTCATCCAAGTTAACCAAATGGTTTCGTGAACTTTGATGACCCTTAGAGATCAAAGTAGGTCAGCTATTAAAAATCGATAGCATCATTCGTGAATGGTCTCGCAAGAGTTGACCTACAAACAAATTTTGACTAAAAATTAGGACTCGTGCTGAGAAATTGAATAACGAATTCGAGTATTTCTAACTTGACGGGCTGAAATTATCCAGCTTTTAGTGCAAGCCAGCCTCTTTGGCGGCTTTCTGAAAGTTGTAAAATATATGTACAAACAGAGTATATATATATCGGTACAACTGTTGTAGTCATTGGCCTCTATACACACCTTACACATATTCAGAGGACTAGACATATATTAGATATTTACTATTTATACAGACCTTGGATATTTATACAGACCTTGATATTAGAGGATATCACTTATCAGAGGTTGTAGGGTTTTAGTACAAACATGGATGGCCCCCCGAATGATGTCAAATTTTAACATTAGGCCTATGGCGTTGCATGGTAAGAACTGAGTTAAAATATATGAAATTAATATTAGAGCCCCCCGAGCGATTTAATTAATTTCCGCTTGTGACTAGCATAAACGAAAAACAATGATAATATGTTCCTTACTAATTCGTCTGGCTGCCGACCGCGTCCTAAGAAGAACGCATTCACAAGTTCTTTTTAGATGAGACAAATGCTGCGCGCATGTTTCGTAAGTTTGTTTATACCGGCCGCAGGCAGCCAGCCAGGACGCTTGGGCCCGACGGCCCGACGAGGCTATGCGCCCTAACCCAACAAGTACAAGCAGCCAGCCAGCCAGCGCGTTCTAGGAATCGCAACTGATACTTAATACTACTTAACTAATCGCAACTGAGCAGGCTGATACTTAGGGTCTGTTCCAGTCGCACTTCTAACCTCCTCAAAGCTGCTCCCACTTGGTCCAGTCGTATTCTTTAACACAGAGCAGTTGCAGTTGGAGCAACTTAGAGGAGAAAAGAGGCGCGACTGGAACAGGCCATCAGGGAGAGCTAAGTCAGTCAAAATATAGATATTGCTTTGAAATTTTTAAGGGGCATCGGTCATGCTTTGTTCTTGAATATATCTGCCAGTTTTTACTCTATCTCTTTGTCATATATTTGTATTAAATACATAACATGACAACGGCTTATAATATTATACATATCTTATTTCTCAAACACAATGTTCATCACAGCAATCCAGTATCATACCCAGTATAGAAAAAATAAAAAATAAAAAAAATTAAAAATAATCACAAAAAAATAAAATAAAAAAAAACAAAAAAAAATAAAAAACAATAAAAGTAAAAAAAAGTAAACGATACTGGTGCAACAAACTTGAGTAAAAATCAAGTTCAAATTTTACAATTTTAACAAAAACGTTACGCCACAATCATTAATGTTGTCAGAGGAAAAAGAAGTTGCATAAAACATCGCTGTTAAAATGTTTAACAGGCAAACGTTGAGTATCGTTACGAGAAACCACAACTTTGTCTAGTAACTTAGGAAGAAAAAGCTCGTAATGTGGTAACAATTAATCTAAATTAGAAGCATCATTCAACATCTTACAAAAGAATTAAATGATCGACGCATGTAAGTCACGATTCTAACTTGTCAAAGTAACGTTGTAGCAATGTTGTTTAAACGTTGTGAGCGTTACAGAAAGTTAACGTTGTGGACCAGCGTCCTGAAAAAAGTACTCCAAAGATTCACTATCATACACGTTGTGTAGTTGGGTGCGAGACCTTGTCACAAACGTAGCGGGCAACGTCAAATTGATATAAGCATGGGTATTGGAGCGTAGCATGCTAAGAATGGAGTTAAAAATATATTAAGTTAGCATTAGGCACCCCAATCATTTTCATAAATTGACACCGCTGGAGGTACGATACTGAAAAACCTAACACATATCCCCAGGTTGATTAAACTTCAGCAATTTTATTGACTATGCGCAACTACATTTTCAGTAAGTAGGTATGAGATAATCTGATATATATAGACATGCTTGCCATTTATCATAGCAAATTATTAAACTGCATCTAAGTCACTAATGGCCTTGTCACTAGCGGATCCAGGGGCAGGGGCGTAAGCCCCCCATATTGTCTGAAATTTGACATATATTCCACTGTAGAGGGAAATCTAATAAACTTTTACCAAGGCATATTTGTTTTAAACCATTCAGTAAGGTACAAGGAAGCCAAATCTGATGAGTTTTTCGAATTTGATGAGACTTTTTTTAATTAAGCCCCCCCATGCCCAGGTTCAGGATCCGCCAGTGGGCCTTGTCTGAAAACATTTATCATAGCAAATTATTAAACTGCATCTTAGTCACTAATGGCCTTGACT
The DNA here is from genome assembly GCA_014673585.1 of Semibalanus balanoides. Taxonomy (NCBI): domain Eukaryota; kingdom Metazoa; phylum Arthropoda; class Thecostraca; order Balanomorpha; family Balanidae; genus Semibalanus; species Semibalanus balanoides. The sequence continues at coordinate 33,164 of VOPJ01001832.1, read as the reverse complement.
GTGAAATGGACAGCAATGGTCACTAGCACTAGCGGATCCAGGGGCGGCAGGGGCGTTAGCCCCCCCATAATTACTTAAATTGACGAAATTTGACATATTTTCCACTGTTGAGAGAAATTTAATAAACTTTTACAAAGGCATATTTGTCTTAAACCGTTCAGTAAGGTACAAGGAAGCCAAATCCGAATGAGTTTTTCGAAATTTGATGAAACTTTTTGAAAAATTTTTATGAGCCCCCTTTACCATGCCAGAGTACTGGATCCGCCAGTGGTCACAATAGCAGACTTTGAAACTAGTTTGTGCACCATTAATGATGTCAGTCCTACCCATCTTCAACATGAAATGGAAGGCAAAATGTTAAATATATGTCCATTTACCATAAGTTTTTAGGCAGGCAATGTGGCCAAAGAAGACGGCACAGTTTTCTGAAGGATGATGGTTTCTTTGGTGTCTCACAGCCCTGATACCTACAAAGCAGATATTCAACTTATACCCAAACGTAATATGTCGTAATAGGCCATGAATTTCTTAGTATGAATGATGCCTTCACACTTACCTGAAATCTGACCAAAATTAAAAACAACAGTCCGAGTCTCCAAACCAACGCGCGGAAGACTTGTCCCCAGGGATAGGGATGATTCAAAGAAGCCTGAGTAAGTACTTAGTAGTTAATACATGCGGCTGAAGCCAGTATCCTTTTATATATGGGTCGATTTACCGGTCTGGAATTTAAATACATGATTCTAAAAACAAAAATGCAATATTGTTTATAACACTTCCAAAAAATCAAAGTCATACCTACCTTTGAAAATACTTACAAGAAGGTAACAGACAGTAGACACACCATGTTGCCCATCTCTTGGTGACGTCACCAAGTCAAGCGGGAATCTCCGCAACGTGGCGCCGGGTGGATTTGTGCATTCGTCGGCGCGGTCAACGACCGTACCCCAGCAGATACACACGAGATGAATGAACCCCACATTTGGGGTCCGTCCGATTGATACTATCGTCGGATTTCGGTTAAAGTAGCATTCTTACCCAAAGCTAACTTAGTGGGGACCGATTTGTCGGTCCCGACTCAAGAAACAACGGGTTCCCCACCTGCGTGTGTTCATCTGGCCGATGTCCCACATCGCTGCACTCGTCCAACACACACACACACACACACACACACCACACACACACACACACAACACACACAACACACACATTATATATTATATATAATAAAACTCGGCATATCGGACGGTTTCGTGACATTTATTCACTCCTCAGCGATATAGGCACACTCGTAAACAAGACCACACTTTCTTGTTATGAAAACTGTGTGTACTTGTTACCGAGTGTTTCTATAATCGCTGAGGAAGTGACAATTAAAATGTCACGGACGGGAAAAGACCATAGAAAAACAGGCCCTTTGTTTATGTGATTTGCCCGCCGGCGCGCGGGCGACGCTGCGCCCTCCACTTCATGACCTGGCTACTGACCGGCACCTGACGTTCTGTAGCCACGCCGGAACGCCGACCTCGCCATCAAAACCCCGCACAATGGGGCCTGACCCTAGTTGTTATTAAATTTATGTATTCATCCGAGCTGAGGATATATATATATTTATAAATATAGTATAATAGTATATATATATATTTATTATTTGTGGAGGTTGAAAAACTTTCCAGGGACTTTCTGGTCTGTCCAGGGGCCCTCCAGCCTGCTCAGGGTTCCTTCCGAGCTGACCAGGGACTGCACTGGCTGCTTTGTCGCCCTGCCGACATGCGCAGGGCTTTTCCGACCTGCCCTGGGGCCCCTCTGTGCTGGCTAGGTGCTCATACGACGTGCTCAGGTGGCCCTCTGACCCACTCAGGGGCCCTTTCGGCTTGTCCCGTGGGCCTTCTGTCATGTACTTAAACTATCGAAATATATATATATATATATATAATATATATATACTACATATCATATACTATATAATTATATATTATATACTCTCATCCTTAATCTATCTATATATATTTTGTGTGGGAATCCGGCTATAGGTAGGTTATCTCGCTCAGATTATGATAACACATTTTCTTCTTGATTCCTCTTGGTTAGGTCAACCACGCACCCTCTCGAGGATCACTGACAGTTTGAAGGAGGTGTTATAGAAACATCGCACATATTAGTTTCACACAAACTTAGGAGTTCGCAGAGCTTGCAGCTACGTTTGTATTCGAAGTTACGTTATGGAGTATGGACTTTGTTTAAGTCATTGAGGTATCTAAGCATAATTACCTAATTATTCAGCCCGACTGGCCCTAAAATCAACGTAGTGTTGCTTACTGCGTAGTCTCAAGTCTCAATTCCCACACTTGTCGGGCGATCTCTGTTGGTGTCGGCCGCCCTTTAGACAATGGGTATACTGTACCGCATTCTCGTGTGCCATGCGGCGCAGTCTACCACCTTTTGATGCGTGTAGCACCACGCTGCAGTCTCCGGCTATCTTATTTTTGCGTTGTTCCCGAAAGGTTCTAACATCATGATGCAGTCTCCCGGCGCCTTCTCATTCTTTGTCTCTGGGAGAATGTAGCACCACGCTGCAGTCTCCCGGCGTCTTTTATTTAATTGTCCCAGAAGACTGTAACACCACGGTGCAGTTTCCAGGTGTCTTTTGTTACGAGCGAGCGCGAAGCGCTCGTTTGTCTTAACGTGGTGCTTGTATGCGAAAATTCTGATTATGAGCGACCCGACCCGATCCGACCCCCGATCCGACCCGATCCGACCCGACCCGACCCGACCCGACCCGACCCGACCCGACCCTCGACCCGATTCGGCCGCACCCGGACCCGACCCGACCCGACCCGCCCCGACCCGACCCGACCCGACCCGACCCGACCGCCGCGACCCGCACCCCGAGCCCGATAACCCGACCCGACCCGACTCGACTCGACCCGACCCGACCCGACCCGTGGGCGACACTTTTTGAGAAGGCTCATATATTTGCCAACCGCACGTTCCGCATTGACAAAGCGGCTCTTTTGTCGAGTTATCCATTTACCTACCTTTTTACCAGTAGCCGACTCAGTGTTGAACAAGTAACTTTAACTCACATGCGTGTGGCGCGTGCCGCAGTGAGGAGTGTTTCTTTTTTTTCTCTCGCAAAAACTCTTAGCATTGACAGGCTGGGCCCTGACGGTGGTGTTCCACAAATGTGTAGGGGTGTGTGAGTTTGCTGGTAGGGACCCTCTGCCCGCTGCGTTTTCACTCAGTCGGGGGTGTGGTGCCTCTGCCACACGGCGGACGTGCACAACCCCTATTATTATCCAGGAACGGCTAAGCGAGTTTACAAATGTTGGGTTGTAAAGAAGGACCTATCAGCCGCCCTTTCTCTCAAGTCAGGGGCGTGGTGCCTCTCTGCATGTGGTGCACGTGGCACCCTTTTTGTATATCAGAAACACAGCCGATCGAGTTAAATTCACCACCATCCTTTGCGCTCGCTCGCTCATCGTAACTCGGGCGCCTTGGTGGTTCCATTGTCCCTAGAAGAATTTGTAGCACTACGGTGACGGTGCAAGTTCTCGGGATGTTCTTACGAACTCTTGTTCCCGGAAAAAACGTTGTTGACAACTTCTACAGCCATGATTGTGGTTTTATCGGCACAGTACATATCTGTTATTTGGAGAAAACAGCACTAATTGTAATTTCCAGTCCACCTGTTTTGAGTGTGCATTGTGCAGGTGATACCTTACCTTTGGGTATTGAACTGGAACGCAGTGCCATAAGCAATGCACAATTACATTGTATTTTCTCCGAAACTTGAGTCATTGTCTTATAACCAATTGTCATTACCGTCATATTTCCTATTTGCAAAACAATATCTTTCGGTAACATGAGACGGAATGGTGCAGTCTGTCACAGGCTATCTGGATCGCTTTGTTTTCTGTGAAGAAATGGAAAGATAGCTGATGATGTCGCAAGGATCCAGGGGAAGCCCTATACAAGACACACAAACCATAGCAGAACGCCACCAAATTTATGTTATGGAGAGGACGGAGAGAGCACTGATAACAGCGAAGCATTTCGAAATAAATATGCCACGAGAGTAGCCGGCAGTTTGCCTGAGGCCATAAGATATCTCTCTTAAACATGGGCGTCGCTACCACTAGGGACACTAGGAACACTGTTCCTAGTAATTTTCAGCCTCCTTTATACGGATTATGGTCCCATGTTAAAGTAAACGTGCACCTGGATTTGTCCCTAGTAATATTCAGATCCTGGCGACGCTCTTGCACTTAAAATGCCATTTTCATAGCTTAGCGCTTGCAGAACAATGACAATGATATCCTAGCATAATGATGATTCAGCGTTCATCACGAATGGAAGTTAGTTTTTAGATGTGCCTGCAGACACGAGTATATAACTGGACTCTTGTAGTAACACGCGCCTCGATGGGCCTCTGCACTACCTTCGCCCTGGTGGGGGAGGGAGATTGAAAATGACCCCCACTTACTGAAAAACTAACATGTCTAGAAAGACGCCGAATAAGCTTTCGAAAGGAAAGCTCTCGACAAGAAAATCCGAAGTTATTTCGGGCCTTTTTGGCTCAGGTCGACATGGGGTCACCTGTCACCAGCTAGAGGTCATCAAAACATGTCTAATTTTCAAGTATTACACTTGGCTCCAGGGCAGAAACCCTTAAATATCTCTTGAACTACGGCAGCTAGGAATACACGAGAACAAAATTGAAAGCTCTTTTGAAATTGAAATAAAAAATGCAATCGTCTTTGGTGTCCTTACATTTTGAATCAGGTCTATAGTTCAAGTTCCAGATGTCACCAAAGCTCACGATGACATTTTCTCCCGAAACGTGTTTCGCGAATAAATTTGTGTCGATTAAACATAGAGCAGTAATTTAATTGAGTCATGACGTCAGTATGATTCTTGGCTAAACTGAAAATGTGAAGAATTAGGAGCTCCTCGACATAAATTGGAAGTCTCCATTCTGAACTCAAGCGCCAGTAGCGCCAGCACCGAAACTCCGCACTGAAGTATTTGGGCTCATCCGCTAGATGGCAGTATAACCACCAGTTCTGTGCGGGTAGCCCGGGGCGCTGATGTCTGGCGTCTACCGGCGGTAATCAACGGTACACTCTCTGACAGAGACCTTCGTGTTTTTCCACGCGTTTGCCAGCGGCACGGCGCACTCGTCGCTCGATTTTTCAGTGACATTTGCGACCTGTCCACCTATCGATTATGTATCAGTGCGACATTGATTTTGCCGTCGTGAAACTGACGGCCGATCGCCCGACTCTCGGCCTGACGGGCCGCTGTGTCAGCGAGTGTACCGGGCAGGGGTAGTGGCCAGTCCCAAGGACACCATCCACTCAGTCGGTGATCTCCGTCGCGGCGGTTGCCTCCCCGCAGCTCTCAAGAGATCCAGCGTCCGTTTGTCTACTCGGCCGGTGCCTCGTCTGCAGTCTTCGGTGACGAAGTGACGTGCCGCCTCGCTCCACGACTGGCCGTTGTGGGTATAGGTTTAGTGCGTGGTGCTCTTTGATACATGACTAGATCTATACTCAACAATGGAGAGTTGTGGTGTCTGCGGCGGCTGCGGTCACGCCGGGCGATGGAGGCTGCCCGGCCGGGGCGACGCGGCGACTCCACGCTGACACGTCACCAAGCCGGCGGACCAGGACCGGAGCAAGAAGCGGCCGCGCTGTGTGGTGCTGGCGCGCCTCTGCGCCGAGGCGTTTGATTTATGTTAAATTATTTAGTACTGTCAATAATTTCCGTGTCGTGACGTGCTTTTGGTTTAGTGAGTCAGTTTTTTGTATTGTACAAATGTTGATTATAAGCTTTGATATTCATCTGGTGCCTCATTCCATCTCATATTCGTTTGGACTCTTGCTTAATTTATATTCGTAGTTTTCAGGCTCCTTGTTTTGTGTTAAATTTGTTTTTGCGAATTTTTACATGCTATTTTTTACGATAGTTGGTTATATTGCGGCTCTGTCATTATTTTCAACGGGTAGCATAGTTAACTTAAACCCTTAAAAGTAGTGCAGAGGCTTTCCTCGGGGAGCGTCTGTACATGTTTGTTATGCGCCATTTGTTTTGCTTTTTAGTTTGGTTGGCAGCGCTTTCATTTTAACTCTTGTGAATATGCCGTTTTCTCTCGACCGATTTTCCCTGAACTCTTCGACGGCTGCCATTGTCACGTCAAGTGTTAGCTTTTCCACGCTGTTAGCGCATTATTTTGCCTCCGTACGACACTGTAGGCTCCTAACCGAGGCAGCCGGCTGCGGCGCGTTCTGGGTGTGGTGAGGTTACGTGTTGGCTGAGGCACACCTGGTTCTGGGGCCACCCCGGTGGTACAAAGGCAGTGCTCGCCAACCGCCAACCGACCGCAGCGTCCGCTGTTACGTCCGCTGTGGTCGGTTGCTGGCCTGAGGCAACAACAGCGTACGTGGGCAACGCTGCTGGTTCGAAATTCAGACTGAAATGAGCAGGTTTTGAACCGCTGCGCAACTGTGAGTGCCGCCTGTTTGGACAGGTCCAGGACTGACTGGTCTTCTCCCCGATCTGCGGCTTTTTACGATGTTCTGCATGCGATCTTTATGTCGCTGTGATGTTGGATGTTCTTGGATTGCGAAATAAACTGAGTACTGGTTTGTTACCTTGATTTTTTGGGGGATGCGAAAGCGAATTGAGTCGGATCGTGATCTGCGGTGTAGTTTTGGTCCGGCTGAGCCGAACTAGAGTCGAGTCGGATGTCGTTAAGTTCGGCTGTCTGCAAAAGGAGCTGGACCGGTTGTAGAAAACTCGGACGCCATAGGATTAGCGGTGGAAGGGTTGGACTGGGGACTAGAGCGGGTGGCTGGAATGTAGTGTGTTGGGGGGGGGGGGAGAGAGAGAGCAAGAAGCCCGATGCTTGGCGTCAGAGGCCTTACCTGGGGGCTTTGGTGAAAACCGATCATGATCCACAGTATTCGGCTACCTTTTGAAACATCTGACTAATAATGGTTTGTATTATAGATGCCTTGCCGTTGCTCGTCTCCAAGCGGGACATGTGCTGGTGGTGCCGAAAATGGCCTGGTCTAAGCTGAAAAGTCTTTAGGCATTATTGTCATCCTGCCGAACGGTCTCGAAAGTATTTCACTAGCCATGCGGCGCTTCGGGTAACGGGAACATGATCCATCGCTCGGCTCCTTTTACTCGTACACGCAGCAACAACCACTTTTCATCGACTTTATTAACATTTTCCTTTCTGACGTTATCTTTCCACAGTGATTCGTGAGAACGATCGCTTTAGATACCGGACTCCTCTGCTTATTCATGGAAGGTGTAACGACGACCGACCTTTTTAATTGCGGGATAGAAACCAGTGCTCGCAGCACCTCTGCCCCCCCGACGCCGCTCCGTTTCACCGCCGCCACCAAAGAGCGAAGCGCCACCACCGCGCTCTTCTCACCAGCCGTCGGCAGCCGCTGCCGCCGGCGAGCGGGCGTGCGGCTGATGGCGGCCTGGAACGGCCGGCGGCGGCGGGCGGCGGTGGGATTCCCGCTCCCACCGCTCCCTTCTCAGAGGCCGTCGGCACGAGGAGACGCCGGTCCGCCGCCTGCCGCCCGCCGCCCGCCGGCCCGCCGGTCCGCCGCCCGCCGCCCGCTGTTCCGTCCCGCCCCGCTCTACAGACCGCTCCACAGACCGCTCCGCCTCGGCCGGCCACTGTCAGCGGAACGGAAACGCCGACACACACCCTCCCTCGGACACCCCCCCCCTCCCCTGGCCTCGGCTGGCGGACATTCCTGCCCATGTGCGGGCGTCCTTCAGTCGGGCTTCTCCTTGGATCCTCCACGCTGACGTGGAACACAGAGCACATCGGCGGCGGCTGGACTGGCGGCCACGCTGGTGCCCGGGATGTGAACCCGCTACTCGGATGGTGTCTGCTGTCGAGGTCATGAACCCGCTCCAGCGGCGTTGTTCGGAACCCGTTCTTCAGCGGGTGTATGTTCTGTTTGTATGAACCCGCTGCTCTTCCCAGAGTCTGGGCTATGAACCCATTCCTCCCCCAGTGTCGGGGTTATAAAGTATAAACCCACTCCTCCCAAGTGTCGGGGATATGAACCCACTATTCCCCAGTGTCCGTGTTATGAACCCACTTCTCCCTAGTGTCCGGGATATGAACCCACTCCTCCCTAGTGTCCGGGATATGAACCCACTCCTCCCCAGTGTCTGGTTTATGAAATATGAGCCCACTCCTCCCATGTGTCCGGGTTATGAACCCACTCCTCCCCAGTGTCTGGGTTATGAACCCACTTCTCACCAGTGTCTGGGTTTATGAACCCACTCCTCCCTAGTGTCCGGGATATGAACCTACTCCTCCCCAGTGTCCGGGGTATGAAGTATGAACCAGCTCTTCTCCCCAGTGTTAGGGTTATGAACCCACTCCTTCCTAGTGTCCGGGATATGAACCCACTCCTCCCCAGTGTCCGGGTTATATGAACGCAGACAATCCGGTCCCGAACACCGGACATGACTCGGCCTTGTGCTGGCGTCTCTCGGGCTGTGTTCGTCCCCTGCCCGAGCCTTGTGCTGGCGTCTCTCGGGCTGTGTTCGTCCCCGGCCCGAGCCTTGTGCTGGCGTCTCTCGGGGCTGTGTTCGTCCCCGTCCCGAGCCTTGTGCTGGCGTCTCTCGGGCTGTGTTCGTTCCCGGCCCGAACACGTGGAACACATCGAACGTATCGGTGGCGCCGGGACTGGTTTGTCGCTCCTTCGCCAGTGTCTGGGTCTCTGAACGTCGACACCACACACCCCCGGACCTGCTCTGAGCGAGCAGAATCTGATCACAGCTGAATTGTCGCCTTGTAGACTGTAGAGTCATGGCGGAGCCTACCTCCCAAGTTTGCCGGGATAATATACACAATTAGTTATAACCGACATGGCAAGGTAGAAGTAATTGGAATTGGAACTATTGGCCTCTTTTCGCCCATGGGATTAGGTTTCGTTTGAGAAGTATGCAAAAAAACAACGAAATTGAAATAGTCTGCCTACTCCTAGTAATGGGATGTTTAGTCAAATACAATTGTAATGTTGATATTGAACTGCGTATATTTCGTGTGCGTTAAATGCTTTGGTTTTGGGGGAACCCATGGATATTGTACGTAATACGTTGCACAGTAGATAATGGATTTGTAGGTATTAAATATTGCGTTATTGGGGATTATACGTATCTTGCTTGTATGCTATCCTATGAGCTATCTCCTACGTGCATGTTTTTATTAAGCCCAGACTACACTATGCTTGATCGTTCCGGAAAGTCCGCACGTTTAACGTGTTTTGCAAGTTTGCGTGTTTTGCAAGTTTGTGAGCTTTGCGTGACGGACGTCCAAGAGACTGAATCGTTTTGATGAATACGCATCAATACTTGTGTGCTCATTCTCAAAGTAGTCAGGGATTTCATGTGGGTCAATACTCAGTAGTTAACGCTCCAGAGGTGACCAAATGTCACGATCACATTTTCTTATAAAACAAGTCGTGAATAACTTTTTATTGGTTGAACAAAGAGCAATAATGTTAATATCAGCGTAATTTTCTCGTCAAGACGCTTCGAACCATATTAATTATGACCTGGTTAGGTCAACTTCCAAATATGACCTCACGTCAAGGTCATTTGGTGACCCGGCCAGGTAGGACATGTTGCATATGGGGCAACGCATCTTGACGAGACAAACACAGTGGTGTCATTCGCACTTCTCTATCTTTAATTATATCAAGAGTTATTGACAAAAGAAAATGCCGGCGGTGCGCCACCAACTGTCCCAAACTACGCCATTCTGCAAAACCGCAAAAAAGTTAACTTCTGAACTTGTTTGCGTGATTGCGTACTTGCGTCATTGCGTTTTTTCAGAATTGCGTTCTTCCGTGCTGCGTCTTTTGCAAGTTTGCGTGATATTTCATGCGGACTTTGCGTACTGTTCCAGTGTAGCTCAGTCAATGCATTTTCTTTCAGCTGTACATTTTCAGCCTACGCAAAGGATGCAAAGTTGCAAAAACCGTGCTTTCTTTGCGTACTATCACGCGTAGTGTCACGTATCACGCAATCCTGCAAAAACGCCTGGGCTTTACGCATGCTGATGTATGCATGTGTTATGTGTATGTTGTGCAGCCTAGGATGGGCCCAGAGACTCCTTGTTGCACTATTCGTCTATATCGTGTATGCCCTTGAACCTGAAAGTAATGCTCGTTGTCTACTATTTGCCTAGACTTTGCCCTCACCTGTGAATGGGTGTATAATGTATATTTGTATGCGGATTATTTTCGTACGCAGCTCTATCAGGGCTGCTTATTGAGAAGTGGCGACTCGGCCCCACGCCTGGACCGAATCATGACAGGGATCTGGGAAGGCAGGTGGCCATGATCCGAGGTCCATCCCCACCTCCCCTCCGTACCGCAGACCCGCCACCGTCGCCCCTTTCACTGCGCGTCGCTGATTGAGCATAACAGCCTGGGAAGGGGAAGAGAAGCGGAGCCGCCGGCAAACACACTCTGGCCTCTCAACTTTTATTTGTCGTAACCAGCATTCGGTTTGTATGTGTGTGTGCTCAAAGGCGCAACCAAGGGGGGGGGCACACGGGCCCGTGCCCCCTTAGGAAATGTGGGGCCCCTCTGAGGCGGCCCCGTGGGGCCCTCTGTGGAAATACTCGTGGTGGCCCTCTGAGGCGGCCCGTGGGGGCTCCTCTGAGGCGGCCCCGTGAGGGCCCCTCTGAATGGCAGCCCCGGAGGGACCTTTTGAAGCGGCCGTGGGGCCCTTCTTTAGGCGGCCCTCGTAGGGCCCCTCTGAGCGGCGACGTTAGACAGATTTCGCCGGGCTTGCGGTGCCCTAAAAAGGACCCCTTCCCGAGCATTTGAAGGGCTCTCCCTGAGCGGTTGAAGGGCCCATTGGCTGGGCCCCTCCGTGCTGACTCAGGCCATTGGCATCTTAAGGGGTCCTTTTGACAGCCAGGGACCCTTCTAGACTGGTCATAGGGCCTCTCTGATACATGGGGCCCTTTTGAACTTTCCCAGGGGGGCCCTCAGTCTCAGCCTGTACAGGGGCCTTAAGACCTGGTAAGGAACTGCTCTGGCTGCTTTGTCACCCTACTGACATTCCCAGGGGCCCATTTACCTTCCTCACGGGGCCCCAACGGGAGCCCTCCGACCTGCCCAGGTGTCCCCTCTTGTGCTGGTTAGGCCCATTCGATGTTTTATGACCTTCTGAAATCGCCAGGACCTTTTGGTATTGCAGGGCCCTCTGGAACTCAACAGGGGCCTTTTTGGGACGTCCACGGGCTTCTGGTCTTTCGAGGAGGGTCCCTGTTGGGCGGTGGCCCAAGGGCCTTGAAGTATGCTCTAAACTCTCCAAAGACAATGCTTAGCGTGGTCTCCAGACTTTTGATAGTGTCCATGATACCGCGCTTCGCAGTCTCTTCGGCCCTTTTTGGCGCGTTGCGCTCGTTCCTGCTCAGAGGCGGCCTGGTGGGCCCCTCTGAGGTGGCCCCGTTTGGCCACTGTTTTGTTGTTTAAAAATGAACATAACAATGAAGTCAAAGGTTTAATCAGCGTTTTCACGATGGTATTTGGCGCAAAATGTTTTAAAACATTTTTAACATGTTTTCAGATCGATTTTAAGCTAGAAGCCGTTTTTCACGATGGAATAATTGGCGAAAAATTTTCAACCCTCGCCCTTGGTTCCCCGTTCAAGGAGAGGGTTAAAATTTCTTTTTCTCGCAAATGAGTCATCCGTGAATGACGAGCATGCATATCCAGGCTATAAGATAAAATTATCGCGTCGCTCCATCGGCGCAATTGATTTAAGTTCAAGGTTCTTGTGCCTAAAAATATTTTCGAGAAGTTGGTATAGGCTGTTCACAATTGGCTGAAACTGGTTCCAAATGTTAATAGGCAGTTTGCTAAACCATTCCGGTCCTAAAAGTTGGTATGGGCATGCTATACATGTATACTGGCCACACCATTATTTCTTTCTTTATTTCAAGAAACCCGTAATTTCGCGGCCGCTTCGCGGCGCTAATAACTTAAGTTACTTACTATTGGACAGTCAAAGCTTATTTAAAGATTGGACGTATGCAGAAGGACGACGTTTTTCTTTATTTACGACTCCGACTCAATTTTGGCGACGAGCCCTGCGAGTTAATTTGAGATAAACGCTATTACTCATAAATTGTGTTTTCCGTAGCAAATATGTTAGGAGTATCGCGTTTTGGCATTTTTTCGAAAAAGTAATATTTTTATAAGCTCATACAAAAAAAAAAGTGACGCCATAATCCGAGGAGGTAAAAAAGAGGATTTTTGGACCAGAAAAGTTGGTCCCAAAAAAAAAAAAACGACGGCTTGGATCCGCATGGAACGGCTGACTAGTTTTCTTTTAACTGACACATTCTATTTGGGTAGGGAGACAATTTTAATCAGCCGTTTCAAAACTGGTGACCCTAGATTATACTTGTGACCTTCTTTGCGTATATTAAAAAGGTGTGGAGCTAGGGGTCAAACTTACAGGCCATCAGCACCAGCGATAAAGTTGTGTGACGTGGGGGGGGGGCAGGGAGCGCTGTCGTCAGCCCGTTTGTAACTGTAGGTACAGGGCTGCAGTTTGCTCAATGGTACACACTTAAGTTCCGCTTTGTTTTCTCCTTGGCGTATGTTTTGGACGGGATTCCGAAACGACCATTCGTGCATTAACTGTTACTGAGAGCTTTAATTATATATTGAGCATTTGGTTTACCTTGTCCAATGGTCTGTTTTAAAGCAAAACCAGTGTTTTCAACTGAAAAGGTAAACGGATTTTTGCTTAAAAGCAGCAATCCAGGGTGGAGGCGATGCGTCAAATTTTAATTTGAAGCTCTCATAATGCGGTTTTGAATGCATATACGGTCGTTCTCTTAATTCGCCGTCAAACATACGCTAGGGAGAAAGAAGTCTGACTTAGTATGTCATAGAACATGCGGAAAGCTGTAATTTTGTGTATATATTGTTCCGAACTTTTTTGTTGTTTTTTATGTTTGTTTGTTTTTTTTTTTTGGGGGGGGAACATTTGGGTTTTCGGAACTGGGGGGGATGCCCCTGGATCCAGCCTGATATGTGCAGGGGCTTAATTTGGGTTCCGCAATGGTGGGCCTGTGGCCCGACGGGGCCCCCTTGAGGTCGTGCCCCCCTTACGAAAATCCTGGTTGCGCGCCTGGACTGCTGTGCTCGTTGCTCATTGCTAACATTTGATGTTACCATGTCATCAACAAAAAATGTTTGTACAAGATGATACTCACCTTTTTGTCAGATTAAAAGCTTCCGAGAGGGTGCCTTTAAAAAAATCATAGATCACGATTACTTATATATTATATATGATGACACTTTATATCACTGTGCAACTTCTTAAACAAGTAGTTTTGCGGAAGTTACGTCGTTGAATGGTGACAGATTATTTAGCGCCGAAATGTCGCTACCCTTTAAAGGGAATATAGCACCTTGGGAAAAGTATGTAGAATGATGGAGAAGAATGCCCTGATTACGGTCCTGCATTTATTTTTTTGCGAAAAAGTAGAATTTGTTGATAATTTGATAAAATAGTAATTTACTATGTGACGTCACAACATTGCGTCACAAGCGGTCGTGACGTCACAGGGGCATCGAACGCAAAGATCGTTCCTTGAATAGATGCGTAAACGTAACAACTGGTTGCTGGTTGCTGACTCGCAATCATATTGGACGCGATTACGAATGTGTTAATGTTTGCACTAGGGTCTATTCTAAGCATCTTTTAGTAATGTTTTAATAGGAAATCAATTTACAATTGACAATGAGAGTCACTTAAAACTATATCCACACCAGAGTGAATTTGTCCAATGTGTGATTAGCCCATTGAATGAAATTCATTAGTTAGACTGCATTATGCTTCTATTGCGGAGAATATTTAAGCTAACGGTTAAGGAAACCATCAACAGTTGTGCCCTTTGAGACTTTGTCTTATTATTTTCAAATGGAAATCCAATGAAATTACAAAGTTATGGATCATGTTTTTTGGGAAACGACTTCTGTAAACAACAAACTGTCCTATATTTTGTTGTGTTTGCATGAACATTGACCAGCCACCATAACACATTGTCAAACTCACTTAGTATCTATGGGTATTTTTTAATTTGGAATCGGTTCACAAATAGATCATCATATTTATGTTATAACATATCCACCATAGTGAATTGACCTGGCATGAGTGAGAATCATTAGTTAGTACTGATATGCGTTCTCTGGGATAATATTGCAGCTACCGTTTCGAGCTACCATCAACAGGTTAGTGCTTTCAAAGACATTGTCTGCATTACTTCAAAATTGAAATCATGAAAACTTGACAAAGAAAATTGAATTCATTTTACAATTGTTCCAGTCATACTTCGGTAGGGACGGGACGGAGCAAGGTAGATGAATAACTGGGCGGACGGTTCACAAAACATATTGCGGTGGAAAATCAAGTGGGAGTATACTGATGAGTATGCATACGTCACGGAATTTGTGGAGTGAAATGATGAAATATGACCAAGGTTTTGCGTTACAAACTCAGCAACTAGTGTTTTGGAAGGAAAAATTTCAGATTTAGAGGTTTCTCAGTACACCCGACAATCTGGCTATCTCAGTTAAAAGCTAATGTTATAGGTGCTATATTCCCTTTAACGGCGACATTCTCTCTCTTCTCATGGGTGGCTACTGGCTACCACTGAACTCTATAGTGGCTATACCGGCTGTCAGACCGCTTGAATCTGACGTTGGTGGTGATGCTGTCAGACCGCTCGAATCTGACGGTGGTGGTGGTGCTGTCAGACCGCTCGAATCTGACGGTGGTGGTGGTGCTGTCAGACCGCTCGAATCTGACGGTGGTGGTGGTGCTGTCAGATCGCTCGAATCTGATGGTGTGGTGGTGCTGTCAGACCGCTCGAATCTGACATTGGTGGTGGTGCTGTCAGATCGCTCGAATCTGACGGTGGTGGTGGTGCTGTCATATCGCTCGAATCTGACAGTGGTGGTGGTGCTGTCAGATCGCTCGAATCTGACGGTGGTGGTGGTGCTGTCAGATCGCTCGAATCTGACAGTGGTGGTGATGTCAGCACGTCACGTACCAACAGAGCTTACCACAGATCAGGCGGTTAAGCCATAAATTGATTAAGATACGTGACAAAACGAATAGGTATGTCATTTTATGTTCTACAATTATGTCGTTTTAAGGAGTATCCCGGAGGTATGTGAGTCGAATGGACCCATTTTATAAGAGTTTTTTGATATTACTAAATATCGCTTTTTTGCTCTAACATTGTTTTGTTTACAGATAAGGTAAAGTGAGCCATTTTCGCATGAGTCAACCATGAATCGGCTTAGGCTTGCTGAAATCAGCTGCACCTTGGAACTCTTAAAATGAGCCGAGTTGGGTCTGCTACTGAGTACCGACAATTAGCCGTATTGCACTGCCAGACATAAAAAGTGCAATGCTGCACTTGCAACGTCGCACCGCGCTCTGACTGAAGCTCCTCATGCCGCCCATCTCCGTGGTAGTGATGGAGGCTGAGCGCGTTTCCTGGCAAACGAGATAAGTTGTTGGCCGTCGCCGGCCAGGTGCTGTTGCCTGGAACGCCGCCTCGTTCCATGTTCTTAGAAACCCATTGGCGCAGTCGGCTCGCTAACTAGCGCCTGACATGCGAGCGTGGTTGGTCACATCACTTGTCTGCTGACAGTCCAGGTCATTTTCGGAGACATTCAAATGTTAGTGCATCCTGGGTAATTGTAGGGAGTTTTTGCATATATGATATAATGCACCAGTTTGCACTTGTTAAGTGTAAACAATTGTCAATAAAGAGAGGAAAACGTCCATTCTTGGTGCTTATATATATATATTATATATATAATATATATATATATATATATATATAATATATATATATATATATATATATATATATATTCAGGCCCCGGCGGGCGTGTATTTGAAAATGTAATACTCGATAAGTAAAGACCTCAAGAAAGTAACAGGTTATCTGGCAATTTTTGCGAGATATCAACCAGGGGGCAGAGGGGTTACGTTTTCCCCCTTGGCCCGACTTTCACACTAAAATTGTATCCTCGTCGTCCCTGTTAGCAACTATTTAGGGCAGCGGCGGATCTTGAACTGGAGTTTGGGGAACGCTAAGTTGCAAAAAGTCACAATTCTGAAAAAATATGGTTTTGCTTACTTATGCATTGGTAGCTTTAAAGCAAACTTTCCTTAGCAAAATTTGTTTAGATTTCCTTCTTATCATGAAATGTATCATTTTTTGCCGATTTTGGACTTGTTTATTTTGCCGAACCGTAGATCCGCCACTGATTTAGGGTAAAAATATAGTTGACTTAATCCTTGGTAATCATTTGTTTCACACAATTTTTGCAGGGAGGGGGCCTTTGCTGGAGGGGCCATGGGCAATGGGCATGCCGTACCCCAACCCCTTGTCGAAGATCTTGCCCCTCGTAACAATTGAACTGTTGCTTTTTCGAGGCCTTTACTTATCGGAGTATTACATTTCAATACACGTGCCCGGCGGGCCTGAAGCAGTGTCTGAACTCAGGCTTGCCGGTCTCATGCCAGGCTCAGCACAAGTTCGGGGTGAAAATATTGTTTGATGTATAAATAAGTAGACTTGCAGATCATTGGCTGCCGGGCCTGACGGGTGGCCCGACAGCCACATATGGCTGGGCTTGATACCGGTGCCAACTCATTTATGAGCGGTGGCGTAGGCGGTGCTGGTTCCGATTTTTTCATCTCTAAAGTCACATTTTTTCTTCATCGCAATGCTGTGATATCACCACTTGTCTTGGTGTTGGTTTGGTTCGGAAATAATGCGAGATATGTGGTGAGATTCGAAAATGAAAACTTGATTGTTGATTTAAAGGTGCCGATTTGTGGACTCTGACACGTTCTATATTTTCAGACGATTGGTCATATTATTGTGTATATTGGTATTCATTTTCGTGTGTTATAAGATGTTATTTTTTGGGTGCTATCAAACCTTCAGAAAGGGAGGGCCAAGCGATTTATGGTGGGCTCTCCCAACAACACCCCTGGGTGTGACATACTCCACGGATTTCGGACACGTTATTTTGTGAGTCCCTTTTTATTCCATTTTTGATAAGCTGGATTAGACCAGGACCCTTGGACAATGGACAAAACCCTGTTGTTCATCCAAAACCACTGAGTGGTGTTTGTTGCGGGTCTTATGTTTTTCTTCTTCTCAGATCTCATTGTGACAAGACCTATACTTGAGCGCCACCAATGTGCAACTATTTTGCATGCACCAATGTAGCAAAAATATGTTACACATTTTATTTACATTACAAACATTAAGTTGCTGATAAAGATGTTGAAAATTTCCTGGGCTTTACTTGGGCCTTGCTGACAGACCACCATTTCGGTTGGAAGGGGTGGAGGTGCTATTTGTTTATCATTCTGAATAATGCATGGTGCTAAAACTGCTAAATAAAAGCAATCAAGAACCATTGGGAACAATTATTATCACCGAGGGGTATGATGCACATGCGAAGCTTCCGTCAACTAAAAGGAAAATCTATCGTATAAAAGCGGTCGGACCCGACGTTAGTCATGTTTTGCACAAGCGTATTATGTCAGATACTGACTTGATAGTGTATGTGTCTGAAAATTTGTACACAATTATCCATAAAAAATATCACGAGACGTTCAAAGTAAAAGCATATAAGACTGTCAACGCATGCATTGTGAATTCATATACATACACTACAGTGACAGTGGAGCCGTGAAGGGAGTTATGAGGGAATGACATTGTCCCCAGAGGAAATATTCAGAAATATAATTGTTTAAACAATGGAAAATGCAGTATTGCCAAGATAACTGAGTAAGTTTGACGCCACAGCTCACAACTGATGTGCTTTCAACCATTACTTGTCGAAATGTAAATATATATTCAAAATACAGTAAAATACAGTAACCACTACGTACAGTAACCACTATAGAATACAGTAACCACTTAAATTTAAACCCAGGGTGTTTTTTTTCTTCATGAAATTGCCCACTTAAAAGGTAGTGGGTAATGGGTAGTGCCAACCCTGTCAGGGAGGCCCCTGAACCAGGCACGTAGCCAAGATTTCGTCCGGGGGCGGCGCCTCAAAAAGGCCCCTTCCCGATCGTTGAAAGGTGCTTGCTTTATGTTTAACAAAAAATGGCTGCTCTGATAAGTTTGTTTTGTAACACAATTACGTAATGTTAGTGCAAGTTAAAGGGACACTGTCCACTCAAAGTAAAATTTAATCTGTAAAAGAACAGCCGAATTTGATAAGCACCATAAAGTCCGTTTTTTTTTTAAATTCGCCGCTCCAGTGCGCCCCAATTATCGCCGTTCAAAGTCAGTTTCTCCAGCCAGAGGTTGCGAAGTTCGCCACCACTACGTACCAAAATACATTAATTGCAGCCTTGCTGAACTATTGGAAATTAGTGAAGTTTTTGCTTAAGCAATTCTACCCAAATTTGTAATGTCAGGAAGAAGAAAAAATATATGCCTGATTTGAAAAGAATTTGTTACGGTGAAGGAAGCAAAATTCCTACTTGCACAGAAAGTTTTTTAAAACTTTTAAAAGGGAGTTTGATTTCCCAGCAATTAGAAGTTTTTTTCCCGACGAGCGTTTCTTATGATTGGTCCTCCGATTCCGGAGATACAAATGGAAAAGAGTCTGTTCACGTTTCCATTGCAACGACTTAGAATGTGGCAGTGCCCTAGATTCAGTTAACAGGAACCACATTATAAGCGCAATCGGCGTCTCATCCAATTGCCAATAGCGTCAAGCTGACGGTTGGTCCCCAGTTGATATCCCTTTCCTGTGATAAATAAAGTACAGTTAACTTGAGCAAACGCTTCCATTACGTAGTGGTGTGGGATATCGTAAACAGTTATTTAGATTCTTATTAGTAATGAATTAATGATTGTTTTGTTATTTGCGGCTTTTGGATAAGAGTTTAAAAATAAAAAAATTGGCAATTAAAAATCATAAGTGGTCCTTAGGCCTTGTTTAAGCCTGTTTTTGCGATATCATCCGGAAGAGGCAGTGTCCCTTTAAGAATATTTGTATGCAGAAAATGATGCCTTATTCCAGCTGTGTCACTTAACATAGAGGTCAGGGCATGGAGTCTGCTTTTGGAATTGTGCTCGTGCATGGGGATTCCACGTTTTTCGCTGTCATTTGATCATGCCTCGCACACAAAATCGGAAAATAATTGACTAATTCGAATTGCATCAGCACCACCCCATTCAACTAATAAGCTTAATTAGCTATGATAGAATTGCTATGTATCCCAGACAAACAAAACAAAATAAATATGGCCAATTGGAAGCCACTCACTCCCACTAAATCGACTATAAGGGTCTACAAAAGTTGGGTCATTTTTCAGTTATATGTCCGCTATATATCCGTTATATACATCCGTTTCATCCGCTATTTTTTGAAATTTCAAAATAAAGCACACTTAATCCTAAAGCGACCCCCTAAGAATTTTCTTGCTTAACTGCTTACGCATGATGCCGATGGTGCTGTAATTTTGGATAGCTGAGTTTACAGCAATTGTACGCATGCTGTCAAAATTGTATTAAAATTGTCCTAAAAGTTTGGGAAATAATGACGTTTTAGTGACGTCATGCACGGGGAAAAGTGATAAATATTGAGAAAATCGTAGAAAGCAGAGTTTTGGAGCAAATTGCATCAGAAAACCTCAAAGATATAAAAATGACATTTTCTTTCAAATGGCAATCTTAAATTTTTCTAAAATTTTTGTTGTTTTACCCCCATTTTTGTTAAAATCACTTACTTAATCAAAATTTTCAAAGATGTTAAAAAACCGGATTATAGTATAATATATACTATATATATATATATATATATACTATTATATATATATATATATATATAACTATATCATATTTATGAGACAACTGAGAATGGACAATACTCAAACAAAATTTCGAAGCAATATCTCTCATTTTAACGGAGTGATGGCTAACTAAGTAAAATAAACTTATGACGTCATTTTTTAAACTTCTTTTTGGACTTTTTTGACAAGATACATTTTTTTCTGAGACAAAACTGGTCTAGAAACATGTCTTTTTATTTACAATTATTAATTTATATTTTCGATGTTTTCTGATCGCTAGTGTGGACGTGATGGGTCGAGGTTGCTAATGCTAATCGTCCATAGCAATTTCCATCTATGGTGACGATTTCCGTGACCTAAGAGGTTATTAACTAACCCAGACATAAAAAATCGATATATGGTCAGATAGCTAATTCAATGACCAACAACTTAACGGTAACCAAATCATTTTATTTTCATAACTTAAATAATGCAAATTAAAAAAAAAATAGAATATCACCCTTGCCTATGGCGCTGGCTTCGGGGGGTCAACCGGCAACAAGCTTTGCTTAGCTGTGTTGGCTCCCTGGAGATCTAGCATACACACGCATGCAAATGACCAGGAATAGCCTCCAGAATGTCTGCCTGAAATCCTTTACTAACCATATGTAAGTATGAATGTATACAAATGCATGACTAAAAGTGATCGGATTAGGGGGCTGTCATCTGCTGTCTTCAGCGATTACTACTTTTGTCTGCTCTTATATAATTTAACCATACCTAACATCGGGCACTCTTCTCCCTTGTATGCTTTTTTATGTTTGTTTCCATTTCTTAGCTGGGGTGCCGCGCTTTCTCTTTTATGTTCTCTGGTGGTAACGTATGGTGTTGTGAGTCGCAGGGATAGTGGGAGGGAGCACTCCTGGTTACCTGCTCTTTTGGGTGGCGGTTATAAAAAAAAATACGACGGACAGACTATTTTTTTTTGGACGTGGTTGATTTTGGGTCATTCACTTGACCTGGAAGGTCACCCGTTGACCTGAAACCAAAAAATGATATACCATTAGCATTATCTCACATGACAGGCAACATTGCTAGTTTTTACTGCGTTGCTCTATGCTGCTTTGTTTGGAAGTTAACAGAGGGGTATTTGTCAGGACCCCCGTGTAGGGCGAAGGTGAGAAACGGCTCCTCCGTAAGGGCGAGGGTTTAAAGAACAAATTGGCATGCTGTCTGCGTTTTCTATAAACAGAAAATTAGCTCTCTAGCATTAAAACTGAGAAGATATGCGTTTTGGCGAAGTTCATGGATAGCTTATACTGTAAAACGGGAAAAAATCGGTACTGATCGGTTTCGCATATTTTTGGTCACTGAATTTGATCATATTAGGTACATCAAAAAAGGTGAATCAAAATTAGGTGCATCAAAAATTACAGCAACAAAGCCCACATGTGACGTTCCCACGTCCCAAACACTAAGGAAAAACACATATTTTTTATCAAAAAATCCCCCCGTTTTGTATCCCTGAGTACGCCTATTATTTTTCATGTTTGTACTTGTCCCTTTCACACGTTGAAGAGCATGAGATTGGAAGCTCAAAAACGTTTTTTTGCATGCAAATCGGCCGAAACACATGGCCACAATGACCTTTCAAAAAACACATTTTTTTCGTATTTTTGGCCCCCTGGCCCCCATTTTTGAACAAAAAAGCAATTTCAGGGTCTTTAAAGAAAGATTTCGTCACGACGAATCGAATGGTTTTTGTCCCATCCAAATCGGCCGAGTGGTTCTCGAGATATATTTGTATTTGACGTTGGACCCCATCCACGCCGGAGCGGGCTATTCCGGAGCCACATACAAGCATGAGAAACACGAAAGATACACAAATCCTAATATCAAAACATTTATAATACTCGCTCATACTCGCGCACACGCAACACACACACACACACACACATACACATTTCACACAATTCAGCGCATAAGCCAGGCTACTCCGATCGAGGCATGTTTTTAATTTTGGTCTTGAATGCGGGCATGGTTGAGTGACGTATCTCAAGAGGCAGGTCATTGTAATTTTTTAACAACATGGGTATAGAAAGCGGACCGCTTGCCAGGCCCGGTCCTTCACGCGTGGAAGGGCCAGGTTCCGACTGTTTTGTCGCTAGAGCGGGAGCGGAGGTTCAGAATGACCTGAAGCTGGGAAGCCAGAGCCTGTGTTCCCCTGTGTTTTCGAATTTTGTGAAGTTAAATTTAGGGAGTGCTGCTGTAACAACTGCTGGGCGGTGGGCCAGCCAAGCTCAGCTCGCACGTCAGATATGTGATCAAATTTACGTCTACCACATATGACACGAAGGGCAAAATTTAGAATTTTGTCAAGGCGTTGTATATTCTTCTGCGAGCCATTGCCAAGTACTGCTAAGCAGTACCGGACGTGTGAGACCACCAAAGCATCTACGAGAGGTGGCAACAGCTCGCGGGGGATGCTGTGCCGCACTTGCGAGAGTCCAATAAGGATACCACTACATTTTTTTTTACCAAAGAAGACACGTGCGAGTCCCATGTAAGGTGCTTGTCGAATACAACACCTAAGTTTTTCACGTCTGAACTCTCTTGAACTCTGTCTTTGCGAAACCAAACAGTGATAAGGTCAAGGTCGCGACAATTTTGGCGGGATCCGAATGCTATCTCTGGGGGGCAGAATCTGCCCCCCCCCACGCAGATTAACGTAGTTCTGGCCGCCCGCAGGGAATAGGGTTAACATGCCGTCCAAAGGCTATCTTTTGACCAAAGTGCAATATAAAACGTTACACGATAGCAAATCATAAGGCTTACAAAATGGCATCTTGGATGTTTGTCAATTTTGTTTTTTGACTCCCTCCCCTCCCTCAAAATATCACAAAATGAAAAAGTAAAAGAGAGAAAAAAGTTAATACTTAATAATTATGGGACTACCGGTATGTGTCGGAGAATAACATATCGACAATACCCAAGCAAAATTTCAAAGCAATATTTTTATTTTTGACTGTGTTAGGGCTTCCAAATATGGTTACTCATGACGTCACATTTTTAGATTGGAGTTTTTGTCTTTCATTGACCAAATAAAGACAAATAAATGCCCGCCTTGTATTTCTGAGACATTTGTTTAGAAACATTATTTTTATTTAGATGTTCAATTTCAAGTTTTGACCTTATGTGACCTGAACTTGACCTGAGCTTGACACTTACTTCACTTAATTGAGTTCAGATGGTAACAAACATGACAATTAGAGCCCTTCATGGGACACATTTTCAGCCCCATCCCGTTCCAGCCCATTCAACAAGACCCAAATCCATACCAATCCTCATTCCTGCTTGATGGGGCTCCCATTCCCACTAATTTAAGCATATTTAACTGCACTGCTTTTAGTGTTAACAATTATATGGTCGGTCCCATATCCATTCCGATCCATGAACTTCCCAAAAGTTTGTCCCATCTCCATCCATTCCCGTTCCATTCCCATTTCCATATGGGATTTCCATTCCATGAAGGGCTCTAATGACAATCACTATCGAATTATACGTAAGCACATCAAACATGTGTCGCATGACTTTCGAAAATATTCTGCGGATAGTGAGCCATTGTGGCCTGACCTTTACCTGGACCTATGCCAACAAACTTAAAGGGACACTGCCACCTTCCAAAAAGTTCTCAAATGTACGGCATTTGTGGTGCAAAATATGAAGTAATTGCTGCTGAACACGATTATGACATTCGTTTATCACAAAAAGTGCTCAAATTTCATAAAAAACACGTTTTAATATTTGGTCTGATGAACGTCATATGAAGGAATTTTTTAAGAATAAAAAAATCACTCTGCCATAAATATGGACTAGTGTATGGCAATGTATGCCATATGGTAAAAACAAGTCGGACTGTAATCAACTCAATTTTGTTAAGAGAGACGAACGACATCGCATCAGGGTCCCATTCAAAATAACATTGGGACTGGAATGTTACAGATGCAAATCAAACTCGAATTTCTCTGGGATCGGACCTCAAGAGTTGTTTAATTACTGCCCTACATAAATTCCAATGCCAGCAGCCAAAATGGCTATCTCAACTCAAATATAATGTTAAGGTGGCAGTGTCCCTTTAATTTAGCTCAAGCGGGATGATTATTATACGTTTGAGAGCACTTTGGGTTAGCATGGTCGCAATCAAACGCTCTGGATGGAAAGTATGGTCCATAAACTAAAATGCCTCGATTTTGACCTTTGACCCGACCTTGACCTGATGTTACATCAATTCGATAATTTCTAGTATACTTAAGATGCGTCTCTTTGAGAGTTTTCGCATGCCGACTTATGCGTCTCACTGCGATCATTGGTTCCGGAGATAACGAGGGGGCATTATTGCCCCCCCCCTCCCCGGTCAATGGCGTTCGGCTAAGACCCCGGTCAAGCACGGGTTGAAGGGAAATATTGTACTTTTGATTTATTTTTCTGCATTATCTCATGACATATGCTATTAAATTGATTGCGTCTCAAATATAAAAGTAAAATAACGTTTTCTTTGTCAATAATTGAGATTTGGAAATTAAAATATGTGGCTTACTACTTATGTATCGTGATGAACTGTATCATGTAATTATCTATATCTGGTTTAACATCTCTGGTGCCTTTTTTTCATTTGAAAGCGCTGTGACAATGCCCCTGAAACAAATCGCTGACACTAAATAGCAGACATGGGCCGAGGCCAAAAATAGGATCCAAGATCTACAGGATCCCACGATCAAATGGTACTGCTGGATCCAAGATCCACAGGGTCCCACGACAAAACAGTCCTGCAGGATCCAATATCCAGATGGTCATGCAGGATCCAAGATCCACGTGATCCCACGACAAAATAGCCGTGCAAGATCCAAGATCCATAGGATCCCACGACAAAATGGTCCTACGAGATCCAAGATCCACAAGATATCTCTAAGATCAGGATCCAACAACAAAATCAATTATCAAAATCCAAAATTTACTTATTACAAAACTAGCACAGAAGGGCAGGGTACAGGAAGGCAGGGGCAACGAGGGCAGGGCACAGGAGGACAGGGCACATGAGGGCAGGGCACAGGAAGGCAAGGCACAGGAGGGTAGGGCAAAGGAGGGTAAGGCACAGGAGGGTAGGGCAAAGGAGGGCAGGGCACAGGGCAGGACAGGGCACAGGGCAGTACAGAGGGCAGGGCACAGGGCAGGGCAGAGCACAGGCGCAGGGCAACCAGGAAGGGCACAGGACAGGCACAGGAGCAGGGCACAGGGACAGGGCACAGGACAGGGCACAGGACAGGGCACAGGACAGGGCACAGGACAGGGCACAGGACAGGGGCAGCGCACAGGCCAGGGCACAAGGGCAGGGCAGGCAACAGACGGTAAAGGGCAGCCACAGGCAGGGCACAGGGCAGGGCACAGGGCAGGGCACATGGCAGGTAAAGGGCAGCACACAGGAAAGGGCACAGGGCAGGGAACATGGCAGGGAACAGGACAGGGAACAGGACAGGGAACAGGGCAGGGCACAGGGCAGGGCACATGGCAGGGGGCAGGGCACAGGGCAGGGTAGGGCACAGGGTAGGGCACAGGGTAGGGCACAGGGTAGGGCACAGGGCAGGGCAGGGCACAGGGCAGGGCACAGGGCAGGGCACAGGGCAGGGCACAGGGCAGGATAGGTTATGACAAGGTGATTTATGGACACTGATACTTCGGTGTTTTGCTTTGATCATTGCCTTTTAGCGTTAGCCATCATGGGCACATTTCACCTCCGGGACGCAGTGGTCCAAAATTAGAATGGGCTGCGTCCCGATGGATGGGGCTGCGTCCCGGAATGGGACGCAGTTAATACGTTAAAATATGCCCTGTGACGCAGCCACTAACTAGGTCGTCGTTGGATGTATACGTTAGCTACCTGCTAATTTTGATAGTTTGTATTCAATGTTTGTTGATTGTGTAAGGATAGTAGGGCACATAATCATACGACAGAGTGCAATACATGTTTTTCAGACCATTTGTCAAAAAGCAATTCCGGATTTTGGTGGGGACCTAAGTACCGGTCGTCAAAAGCGTCGAACACATCAACTTTAGATCGTCTGTCGTCGTCTGTCGTATCGTCTGTCGTATCGTCTGTCGTATCTCGTCTGTCGATTTTATGTAGTAACTCTATTTTGTGGGAAAATACAAATATTTGCCTTCAACCCGGCATTGGCTGGGGTCTCAGCCGAACGCCATTGGCTTGGAGGAGGGGGGGGGGCGTTTTTCGCCCCTCGTTATATTTCGAATAAATTACTACAGCGAGACGTGCAAGGCGGCAATCCAAAGCTCTCATTGAGACGCATCTCAAACATACAATTCATTTTCAAAATAAGGTCACATGTCAGGTCAGTCAGGTCAAAGATAAAAAAATAGATATTTGAGTTTGTGGGCCATACTTTCCATCGACTTGAATTCAGACTATTATCGCACAAAGTGCTTTAAAAGATATGATGCATCTCCCGTATAAGCAAACGTTGAATTGTAAGTAAAGGTCAAGGTAAATATCAGGTCAAATAAGATCTTTATTGACAAGAGGTTATGCGTCACATGTTTTATTGTTCATTTTACGCATATAATTCGATAGAAGCAGCCATTTGCACATCTGACCCCATATAAGGTCAAGGTCAGGTCATACAAAGTCAAATTTGGAAATGGATAAATATAAATAAAAATACATGTTTGTAAATCAGTTTATTCTCAGAAATGCATTAGTGACATTCATTTATCTATATGTTGTCAATAAAGCCAAAAATCGAACTTAAAAATGACGTCATGATGTACTCATACTTATGGAGCCATCAGTCAGTCAAAAATTAAGATATTGCTTTGAAATTTGGTTTGGGTTTTATGCATGTGTGGTTCTCCTTCATTAATTCGTTTTTTATATGTAATGATGTTTATTTTGAGTGTATTTCTTAAAATGTTTTTGTTTATTTTTTTCGGGGGAAAGGGGTCAAAACCAACAATACAAAATATGAGATTGCCATTTGGTAGCTCTTGCCATTGTCTCTTTTGACGTTTTTGTATTGTGTTTTGCTTAAATGGTCTTTGTACGGCCTGTTAAAGTTTTGCTGGCTTATGCGTCAAACTCGTGTGTAGTGATTTCACTGAATTTGAGAACTAGAAAAAAGATAACATTTTTAATTTGTGCACAGAAGACGTCAGATTGATATAGGAGAAGGTACACAACGCATCGCGTTGATAGCGTCGTCCGTTCTTTTTTAAGCTATTGCGAAAATCTCGGGGGAGGGCGTTTCCCCCAGCCAGTGGCGGGTTAAGATGGACCTCATATTTAAATCGTTTTTTGGCAGGAACTTGTGCTGGCGGTTTAGGATTTGAAACGAAGCTTTGTGTGCTCGGATGTCATCAGTGGTCATGTTTTCTTACCCCACTAGACCACCGTTCTGCGTTCTTCTCCGACGCCCCATGCAGGCCGGTCTACCTGCCACCGCGTCTTTACAGTCTGGGCTGTTGGCCGTTGGCCGCCGCACACTCCTCTGTCCGGGTGAGGAGGTGCAGGTAGGCCCCGCCGCCGGCGGTCACCAGCCCGCCCGCCGCACCTGCCACCCTCCCCCTCTCACCTGCCTGCCTCCCCTCCCTCTGTGCCCGCCCGGGCTGGCCGGACCTCGCCGGTCTCCAGGCGCGGACTCGGCCGTCACCGCGCCGCGGGTACCGCCTGGACGGCTGGCGTTCTGCCAACGGCCGCACCACTTTCAAGGTCAGCCCATGTTGCGCCGGTTGGCCGCGCTGGACGCCGGCCGCCAAGCGTAGCAAGACGCCGGCCCGGCAACGCCAGGCAGGGCGACAGGGGCTCTGGAGTTGACAGACACCCGACAATGGCATTCACCGGCGAGAGAAGTAGTCTTCAGGGGCTCTTGATGCGTTCGATGGTTGCCACAGAGCTTTCTATCATTTTTGGTGTACATTTTATGGCGATATAAGTCGTTGTCTCCAGGTTTTCTGAGTCTGTGGGAGTGTCTACGTCCTACGGTAGTCGGTGGTCCTATCCCAGGTCGTGAGGGGTGGCTCGCCTGACTGCCCGGTTGTGTGGCACTTGGCGGCGCGGTGGCGGCGCGGCGCAGGGTGGCCGGCCGGCGGCGGACCTCCCCTCCCCTCGGAGAGACCGGCAGACCGGTCCTGGCGGTCCGGCCGACCAGCCAGCGTCCAAGAGAGAGACCGGTTTTTCAAACGAAGGCGCCACACGGTGACTGGCGCGCCACGCGGCCGCCACTTTTTTGTTCCCGAGTAGCTGCTCGCGGACCAACGGTCTCCGCT
Organism: Semibalanus balanoides; assembly: GCA_014673585.1. NCBI lineage: Eukaryota > Metazoa > Arthropoda > Thecostraca > Balanomorpha > Balanidae > Semibalanus > Semibalanus balanoides. The sequence continues at coordinate 4,919 of VOPJ01001832.1, read as the reverse complement.
CGTTCTGCGTCTCAGAAATCTGGCGCCATCTGGTGCGGACCTGAAAGGCACACGTTCAAATATAGGAAATATTGTTAACATTTTCTTTTAGCCATATATGCAACTATTTTCAACAGAACATTGATTGAAGAGAACGATTTCTGAATTTTCGAATCAGCAGACCCAGCGAATTTGCATTACAACTTCAGACCAGTTGTCAGAGATGTGTTGGGTAAGGGCCCTCAGATACTTATAAACAGCGGAAGTCAATCTCGCTGGCTGGAACATAAACCAGTTATATGCTGCCTAAGGGATGTTGATACCGCCTCTCAGAAGACTAGTTACGCCGATAAGACGGCGGGCCACTGACGAACATCGACAGTGGACACACCATTCGTATTCTTGGATTTGTGTTACCAATAAGGATCCCATGAACTATTTGCAGTGCTCCTAACAACCATAACAGTCTAAATGAATTCTGTAAATTCACAAACTGCGGCTATGAGGGCTCTCAAAGCGTATTTTTTCATTTTCATCCTCAGGTGAATGTAATATTTTCACCATTGTCGTGAAGTTTCCAACGTTTTGTGATACAAGGTGCTTCATACATTATTACAATATTTTTTTGTTTTCTCGTTTACGTACAGCACGTTCCCGTTTTGTTCTGTAGTGTTTTCTACGGCAATACTTGCCTGACTAATGGCCATTCATGAGCCAACCGTTTGACCGGCAGTGCCTCTCGACTGACCTGCCATCTAGTGGTGACCCGCCCACTCTCTCCGTGTTGCAGACCACGAAGCGGCCGACGACTGCCAGCCAGGCCACACCGAAGCGGGGTGCGGGTGTCACCAGGTCGGCTCTGTTCAGTCCCACCAGCTACTCACCCAGCGGGTATGTCCCATTAAAACCCACCAGCACCACCACCAGCACCACCAGCACCACCACCACCAGCACCACCAACACCACCACCACCACCACCAACAACACCACCACCACCAGCACCACCACCAACACCACCACCAGCACCACCACCACCACCACCAGCACCACCAGCACCACCAACACCAACAACACCACCAACACCAACACCAACACCAACACCAACACCACCAACACCACCACCAGCACCACCACCAGCACCACCACCAGCACCACCACCAGCACCACCACCAGCACCACCACCAGCACGACCACAGCAGCCCAACCATTGCGCACGGCAGCTAGCCCAGCTCTTCCACACCACGGGCACCACCATCCACCAACCGACACACGCCAGCCACCACCACCACCACACCACTCACCACCACCACCATCCACCAACCACCCACCACCACGTTTTGCATCGGCAAGGGGGATTGCGGTACACCACCATTTCACACCACCAACCAACACCTCTGACCCACCCCTATCTCTATCTCTACCATCACCCACCGAGTACCCCAGCTATCTATCTCTCATATCACCAACAGCGCAACACCACCTCATTATCTATCCTTATCACGACACGAACTACGCAGTCTCTATCTGTATCTATCGATATCTATCCAATCCCACCACGAGCACCACCACCAGCACCGAGCCACACAGCTGGCCACGGCGGAAGCACCACCACCACCACCACCAGGAGCTGAACCAACACCAACCAGCCACCAGCATCACCCCACCATCCAGGCACCAGCCTGAGCAGCCAGCCCGAGCACCACCACCAACAGCCGAACCACCAGCACCACCGACCAAGGCGACCACCACTGCAGACACCACCACCCAGCTACGCCACCACCAACACCACGGCACTCCACCACCACCACCACTCAGCCCGAGCACTCAGCCCGCACCACCACCAACACCACCAGGCCAGCACCGAGCCACCACACCAACACCAAACCAGCAACAACGCACCACCAAACACCACCACCAACACCACACCACGCCAGCCCAGAGACCAGCCCAGGCAGCCATCACCAACACACCACAGCAACCACCACCACCACTCCAGCACACCGAACTCAGCACCTACCACCACCACCACCACCACCACCACCACCACCACCACCACCCACCACCACTCACCCACCACCAGCCCAGCACGGCAGCCCCAGCACCACCACCAACACCACGACCAGCACCCGACTTCACCAGCACCACCACCAGGCCCAGCACCAAGACCCAGGCACCACCCACCAAGCAACCACCACCAAAACACCAGCACCACCACCAACACGCACCACCAGCACCCCACCAGCCACCACCAGCCAACCACCACCAACCAGCACACCACCAAGCACCACCGGAAACACCACCAACACACCAACAACCACCACCAACGACCACCAACGGACCACCACCAAATCACTAAACACCACCAGCAGCAGCAGCGGGTATGTCCCATTAAAACCCACCAGCACCACCACCACCACCACCACCAGCACCAGCACCACCACCAGCCCAGCACCAGCACCACCAGCACCACCACCACCAGCACCACCACCGACCACCGACACCAGCACGAGCACCACCGGCACCACCACCAGCCACCACCACCACCAGGGCCACCACCAACCACCCCCACCACCTCAGCTCACGCCACCCCACCCTACCACCACCACCAGACCAGCACCACCCACCCCCCACCCACCCAACCCCCCCACCGCACCACTCACCACCACCACCACCACCAACACCACCACCAGCACCACCACCAACACCACTAAACACCAGCACCACCGGGTGCGTGTCGGCAGGACACTGACAGTGACCAACTGTCTGTCGGTCCGTCGCGCCGACACATATGGACCGATGCGTACTTGGAACGGATGCACCGAAGCGCTATAGCTATGCTTGAGAAGCGTTCGGAATGACGCTACAATCAGGGTTGCAAGCTAGTCGCGTATAGGCATAAAGACATAAAAGAAGAGTGCAGCAAAAAGTATCTAGGGCCCATCCGAGGTTGCACATACCCCCCCCAGACCACCCCTCCTACCCAAAACAAGTGTTATCCCACGAGTACTTATGAGCTAATCCTTTCTCTGTATAGTATTTATCTAATCTAAATTTGAAGGAGCCAGGAGGCAAGTGTCACTGCAGTAGCGGCATCCCCGGTAGCTCATTCCAATGTCCTACAACCCTTCTACTGAAAAATGACTGTCGTAGCCTAGTCCTACTCTGTTTCATAACGAGTTTATGCTGATGACCTCTACCTCGATTTTCCATACTGAACTCAAACATTTCCTTTCAATATCCCGAATGCGGACCATTTACTTATTTGAAGACTTCAATTAGGTCTCCTCTATTAGCCTTCTATTTCTAAGTGAAAACATACCCAATTTCTTTAACCTATCTGCATAAGGCAAACTATAAAGACAATTTCAAATTTGTGTTGCCCTTTTCTGAACTCTTTTTAACAACCAGCAATCTTTCTCATATGTTGGAGACCAGGCCTTCACACAATACTCTTAATGTGATCTAACGTATGCACAATACAGTTTTGGTTGTCAGTTTTTACAATCCATACACAATATACATACACACTATGTCAGTTTTTACAATGCATACACAATACACCTCTTCATTTTTGTAGATAACATTTATGTTGATGGCCCCAGCATTCTAAGTGCCTTTTTCCTAGATTCTACGGCTGGTCTGACGCTGATAGTCTACTGTTTACCACGACGCCTAAATCTCGTTCCTTTTCAATCTGCTCTAATTTCTACCCACCCATTTCGTACTCATGTTTACTGCTAACTCGTGCAGCGTGCATGTCTGATGATCTTACATTTACATAAATTGATTTTCATCTGCCAGGCTCAACTAGCTTGTCCAGATCTGCTTGAAAAACATCCTGATCATGTCTCTTATAACCCTGACAATTTTTAGATCGTCTGCAAATTGCAAGACTTTGCTATTTAAACTCTTCTCATTTGTATTCACAAATATTAGAAATAAACAGCGACGGGCCCAGGACTGAGCCCTGCATAACCCCACTGAGAACCTCCTTCCATTGTGATATGCACCCATTTAATAGCCGTTTTCACGAAGGATTGATTTTTACCCGGTAGTACCCGGTAATATTTCGTTCGTTTTGGGTAATTGAGTCTAGGAACACGGCTTTTCCCATATATTTTTGGTATTAATTGAAACTTTTTGATTCACGTACCAATTATCTGCTCATACCAGAGCTGCGGGAAGTCGATCAATCTTCAAGGTGACTCCCGACTAAACAAGACTCCGACCTGCCGATCGGGCTCGGACTAACCGACTCCGGGATCGGACTTCCGACCTTTGACCCGCGCCCGGGTGGGCCTCTAAAACAACTTCGCCCCAATAGGGGGTCAAAACGACCCCACTTACTCGAAAATGAAAAGAGCTAGGAAGACTTGAAAATGGCGTCGAAAGCTCAACAACAATAATCTGAGTCATTTCGATACTTTTGGAGGACGAGGGGGAGGGCTCAGGTCAATATTGATGTCACCAGAGGTTATCAAATGACAACATTTCAAATGTTATAGAACTTTGCTCCAGAAAACCCCGAATATTTCGGAAACTATGGTGGCTAGGAGCCAAAAAGGAAACTATTGATAAACGCAATCGCCTTCGGTGCCCTTGAATTTTAACTCGTGTCAATAGATTAGGCTCCAGAGGTCACCAAAGCTCACGTTTGCGTTGTATCTTAACTAATGAAGATGGGATAATAGAATCAATCTCATTATGTTTTTCTCGTCACGACGCTTCGAACCCACAAATGATGATCGGATTGGGTCTTGTTCAAAATTTTACCTCTGGTCAAGGTCATTCAGTGACCCAGGTAGGTCATACCGCATGTGGGGAGACGCGTCTCGACTCTATAATGTCTCTATCTCTTTTCCATCATGAGTTTTCGTCAAAGTGATGGTGACCTCAGATGACCTCAGCTGATATTGCAGTTGTTACTTGTTACTAAGCAA
>VOPJ01001831.1:0-43262 GCA_014673585.1 Semibalanus balanoides | reverse complement strand
CAAAATCCTCCGCTAGGTAGCAGGCCTTGAAAATGAGCCGGTATGACCCGATACGTTTCACTGAAATTATACATACTTAGTGACGATGGGTAATAGCGGTGAGCTGTCTGCTGCAGCTGTTAGGAGGCGGGAACAGAAGGGAAGGCTTGTTTCACGAAAGCAGCAGGATATATGATGTATAATGCAGTATGATGATCGATAAAACGGATGCATCCGATACTCGGCCGGTCCGGAAATGCCCTAGTGACCTTACGTGCGCAAATGACACCTGCTATATGGGTTTAGAAGGAATCGACAGCTAAGGTAATGGGGAACCCGCGCCATCACAACAGGCGGACTATTTGTCGACAAGCGATTTGGCGTCACTCTGAGTGATACACTAACAAAACAGGCATAGACCTGCCAGTCCCTCGCAGTCCTCTACTAGGCCTATTCCCGAGTCCCGTCTCACGGTTCTGTGCAATCTCCGTCCCGTTCCTCCAATCCGTTATAGTCTACATAGGGTCTTCTGGATGTTTTTTTAAGCAAAATATTTGACATAATTAAATTTGTCATCATAAAATATAAATAAATGAGCCAATAGAGTTAAAAAATGGTGTTCAGTGTATCTGAACTCCGGAATCCATTTTTGTCATTGTATTATTTAATTTCGCTATGTTTCCTCGGTCCCAAACGCGGCTGGACCCCCCCCCACAACCAACCACCACCACCACACCACTCACCATCGACGACTCTCTGCTGCAGCTCCCTGCCGACGGTGGACTCAATCTCCTTCATCAGGTGGAGGTCAGTTGGCGTCACCAGGGACACAGCCTGACCCCGGCGGCCGGCTCGGGCCGTCCGACCTACACGGTGAATGTACTCCTTCGGGACGGTCGGCAGGTCATAGTTGATGATCATGTCCACCAGAGGGATGTCCAGACCTGAATAGAGGGTGGATGTCGATTATTTCGGGCTAAGGGCACCACAACTTCTGCTGTCAGAATGGAGGTCACAACCAGTAATTATGCACCGGAACGCAGGGTTATGAAATCAAAGACACAATTAACATTTTTTCTAAGCCGCCACCCATGAATAGGTGGCCAGGCCAGAGTGCTAACAAAGAGCTTAACAAAAAACCTCTTTGTTAGACCAAGGAGGTCTAACAAAGAGCTTGATCATTATCATCATCATCCAATTTCTATGGCCTCTACTCAATACCAAATCTAACACATCAATTATTTCCGAACAGCGATAGAGCAACGGAACTTCAACACGCGCTCTGGAGGACCTTTGACAAATGTTGAAGTGCACTGAATAACGGGCAGCACCGAGTTCCTCCCCCTTCCCCAGATCTCAACTACCCCATACAGTTTAAAAAGTGTAGTAGAGTGGTGCAGCTTACACGAACATGTACCATTCGTGTTAATTTCATAACCCGAGATTCAACATCTCCCAGACGAAATGCATCAAAATGGCGCCCCACCGTGTTTTTTCCAGTAGTTGAATCGACAATGCCCAGTGCCCTGCGCGTGCAGTTCTCTCACTTCTGCTTCCCAACATCAGTGGTGGAACAGCACACGGAGCGTGTTGGATTTGAACTTGGCCAGCGAGGCGGTCCGCTCGCGCTGTTTGATCTGCGAGTGCAGCGCGATCGCTGGCACGCCCATCCGATTCAGCGTCATCGAAAGTACCGTACTTGACCTGCACAACGTACCCAGGTAATCAGTGACATTCTGAGGCATTTTGTGAAACATACAAAACTAAGAATGCAATTAACGTGAGCTAGCTCATGTAAAAGGTTTATTATGACATAAAAAAATTCAGTCGACCTAAAACAAATTATATATAAAGACAAAAAGTAGCAAAAATTTCAGCAACCGAACTTTATGATCGTTAAGTGGCTACTAGTGGTGCCAATCGGTGCAAACATTTTCGGAAATCCGAACTTGTCCGAACACCGATAGGTGTTCGGAGACGGACGAACATAAGCATATTTCTTTGGAAATTTTCGGACATCCAATGCCCAATAATGGCTTGTCGTGTATATAAATGGATATATAATTATTGTGGCTTTCTGATATCCTATCTGAAGCGTTATTTGACACAAATGCCTATATTTATGTGTATATTGATAATAATACAGTGGATGTTTTACATTCCATATCATACATTTTGTTTCTGCTTTCGGACAAACAATTATTTTCGGACAGTTTCGGACGGACAGCTGACCATGGTCTTGGACATCGGTTGGACATTGAACAAGTATTTTCTGAAATCGGCACCACTAGTGGCTACAATTCCTTATTTATGGTAACCAGCAGTTATCTACCTGTAGTTACCATACAATTCGGAACGTTATATGGCTTTGTTTTAATTTTCAAAGCCGTTGCAAAATATTATACTGCCCAACACAGGAAAGAAGAAAAACTGATGGGCCAAATTGACCAAAAGGGTCGGCGCGCCCTTAAAAAAAAACCCCAATTAACAAACAAAGAAATAACTAACAATGTATCAGCCCAGGAACCTCTTACATTCTACTTACGGGGGCTACTTATGCGACATGCGGATGCCGTCGAACCCCGAGAGAGCCAGGGTATCGACCATCATGCCATTTACTCGTGCGCTTTTAAAACGCCTCATGTTAGGTCCGTATATCGACTACGCCAGTGTCATCTGGGGCGGAGCCGCTATCACCCACAGCGTTGGATTTCTGGCCGCTTTCTGGGGTCCCGGTTACTTTGCTCTTTCAATGAAGTTACCCTCGTTTCGGGCGTCAGCCTTCGGGTCAAGCTAATCCCGGGTACATGCTGCCGCCGCATTCCCCGTTGGAGGTTGAAAAACTTTGTGGCACAACTGAGTTATATTCTGGACTCTAGGATATACCTAGATTATTAAATATATACATAATTTCAAGTAATAAAGTACGCACCAACGCTAAATATTACACCTCTTATATCTGTTAGTCCAGGAATATTACTATTCTTGAGTTTCAGAATATAACTCATTTTGTGAACAAAGTTTGCCAGTCTCAACTGATATTTTACTCGCAGCCGTTCGCTGAACCTGAAAAGGCTGAGGCCGAAACGGTAGTTAACTCACTGAAGAGAGCAAAACACCGGACCAGAAAAACGGCCAGGAAATCAGCACTGATACCCACTGGGCCACGCTTTCGAACGTCTTCAGCATCAGATTTCTTCATCTGGCTGGGGCTCAAACAACTCACCAAGCGATGCCCTCCTTTGGACTATCATTTCTTCTAATTGGACCATTTTTAATGCAACCTCCATCAAACTCTTTTTCATACAGAATGCGAACATTATGTTCATGGCACAACCTGTTTCGCCACCGAATCGACAGTCCAACAATCTGGTGCTCGCTGTTTCCTCTTCCTCGCTACCAGGCCCGTCGCTTCGCGACAACACTGGTCTTTTTCACGAGGCCTTTCGGCAGAGTGACACAGTCAAAAAACGGCTTTTGTAAGCCCGCCTGCCCCGACTGTCAACCAGTTTCTGCAGCGGTCTCCAGACGCTGACTTCTTTTCATCATGCACACTTCGAACTCACGTCCGTCGGCCTATGCCCGAAGGCCTAGGGTCTTTCATTGGATGAATTACCGGAATGCCAGTTTCCTTTTAAGTCTGTATTTGGTGTATGGGGCTCCTCCAACTTTATATCTCGACCTTGAAATTGCATTTCTGCATTTTTGAAATGTTAATGCATTTTAGGCACCCTTGATACTGTGTACTGTTAGCTTGGTATTGGAGTGATGTGTATGTGTGTGTGTGTGTGTTGTGTGTGGTGTCAAATGGGAAATGCAAAAGTGTGTTGGGGTGTTATTGTGTGTCGTGTCTCGAACTTGCAACCGTAATTGGGCTCAAGGCCTGTGGCTGCAAGAAGTTAAATAAATAAAATAAATAAATACATCTAGTGTTATTTTACCTTCCGTGCCTCTCCCACACTCAAGTGATCTCACAAAGTACAGCCGCCGCTCAACTGACCTGCACTTATTTGTGAAGACGATCACCTGTCCGGTCGACTTGTTCTCCAGGAACTGGTGAACGAGATACACCAGGGTAGGGTCCTTCACGTCCTTCGCGCACAGAACGTACTCCTGCAGCAGCTGATCCACCGTGGCCACCTCACCCATGTTCTCATAGTAGAAGCACTGCGGGGAGGGGAGGAGATAACTTCATTAGTCATACATAGAGATGCAGGTCATCGGGCCAACAGGTGTTGGCCAAGGAATGGGAAGCTTGATAGCGTCAGGTACGTAGGTTACGTAAATATCATACAGATGTAGGTAGTAGAGATGTAAAAATGTAAATAAAAACAGAAACCGGCCCCGCCACCGTTCATAAATGAGTTGGCACCGGCATCAAGCCCGGCCACCAGCACCCGCCAGGCCCGGAAGCAAGCAATCTGCGCGTCTGCTTTACTATACACTAAACATCTTTTAACCACCGAACTTGGGACTGAGTCGGCATGAGACCGGCAAGTCTGAGTTCAGACACAGCTTCAGGCCCGCCGGGACCGGAATTTAGAGTCCGGCGCCGGCTCCTGTGGTCCTTAAATTTGCATCCGCTAGTAGGTAGGGTAAGCTGGTGGGGACAAGACATGTTTTTTGCTGAAAATCTCGTTTCCTATTTGACGGAGGCGGAGCGCCGTTAGCGTTGCGACATAGTTTGGAGATTGGTATTGCATTCTGCATCGCTTAATTCTACCCTCTTCATTTAAAAAGTTTGTAGGCGACGATTTCTAAGATGCCTGGAAAAGGGGCATCTTGCCCAACCACCGGGCCCCGGTCCATGGAGCAAAACGCCCGCTACTCTCGATCTCAGCTCCTATGATGAATAGTCGAAAACCACAAATACCGCTTGATAGCTCGTCAGAGTACGTTCAGAAACCATTTAACTAATTTTTGACTCAAGTAAATATTAAATCAACAGAGGTCATCAAAGGTCAAACTTTAAACTTCTAGAGTCTGCCCCAGAGTTTCCCAAATATATCGGGAACTATGATAGCCAGGAGAAAGCGAAAACTAAACAATTTGAAGCTCTTGAAATATAAAATCGCTGACGTGATTTTAGTTTTAAATCAGGTCAACAGTTGAGGCTCAAGAGGTCATCAAAGGTCAAGCCAACTGTTTGTCGACAAAATTTGTTTTATTGGATAGCCTTTTACCTATTACAGATATGGCAACAATTGTAACGTCATCGTGTTCGTCCTGTCAATGCACTTCGAAGTTCGAACCATAGTCATGATCAGATAAGGTCAAGTTCAAAAGTTTATATCAGGTCAAGGTCATTCAAGGTCATGTGATAACCCAGGTAGGTCATGCTGCATATTGTCTGACGCGTTTCGACGACACAAACACAATGGTGTCGTCCTCACACATCGACCTTCATTATATCAAGAGTTATTGGCAAACACGTGCTGGTGACCTCAGACCCCTTTATTCGCAATTGCATGGGGCAACACTCCCCGCTTCCTGTCTTAGCCCAATATCAAGGGGCGTTTTAACCCAATGCCTGCTTTTGATGAAAATGGCCCAAGCCGGACAACGAAGACGAAACCAAAAATAAACAATGGACTATTTTTTAAATAATAAAAAGGTAGACTTATTGCAAAAATGAAGCGAAATTAAGCTAAGAAAGAACATGTTACGTTTTTGGCGCACTTGTGACAAAATATTTCCTTACGTAGCGTTTGAATTTGCAGCCATTACTGCGTCTTTAAATGACGTCATATCACGTATCACCAGTGGCGTAGCCAGGATTTTTGCTCAGGGGGGATCCACGGCCGGGAAAACAGGGTATTGGAAAAAAACCCGGGTTTTTCATCAAAAACCCACTGGTTTAGTGGGTTTTGTGGGTTTTATGGGTGTTTTGTTTGTTTTTCACCCGCCTCGCCATGCGATAATTGCTGGTAATGTCCCCAATTTGGGAAACAAGCATCGCAAACATCCTTAAAAAAATGTGTTACGAAGCATTTATTGATGCATGCGACGTAACAAAATACTACATACCACGATTAAATTAAACATTTCAAACGCATCTCTTAGGTCAATAGAGATGGGAGTTCAATGGAAACGTGTCCTTAACAAGAGTTGGGAGCCTCTGAATGGTGGAATGAGGGAAACAACATTATTACCTTTTTATTCATCTTAAATCTGGAAACAAAATAGATCGAACTCAATATGCACCAATCCATCCTTGTTTCTAAACAAAAAGTACGTCGGGAACTTGTTCAATATCCATTTTGATGAAAAACCCGGTGGGTTTTTTTGTTTAAAAAAAAACACAAAAAAAAAAAAAAAAAAAAAACGGGGTAGTGGGTTTGGGTAGTGCCAACCCTCCCGGAAAAGGGCCCCAAGTGGCTCTCGAAAGGCCCCCAAATTGCATTTAAAAGGGACACTTTTTTTCGTATTACCGTCGAATTTGGCTCTGAAAGTGTCTCAAATGACCTGCGACATAAAACGCAGCTTGCGTCACCAATCCAATACATTTTGCATCCGGATGTCCCATGGTCAAGGGTCACGGAGACGGAATACGATGTTTTTAATTCGGTGTAAACCTCTTGTTGTTTTCGTTTACCATCGATTAATCGCTAAAGAGCCCCAAATGGGACTCGTCGTTCACGCCAGCTGCATCACAGCAAAACATTTTGCAAGATAATTTGCAGCCGCGGAGCGGCACGAAAATTCGATGTTTATTTCTTAACAGCCTGGCATTCTTCTGTTAAAATGCCCAGGGGGCCCTTTATATTTGTTTAGGTGTCCTGCCAAACTTTTCAACGCCCTTCCGACAGGTAATCTGTTCAAGTAACTTCATCTTATCCACCACAAAAGGACATGTTGGAGGGGGTGATAATATTATTAGATACAAGAAGGTTTATTTTTACACAAACAAGCTTAAAATTCTGAGTTTTTGCGGTGTTACCAAATGCCTCATAAATCCGCTGACAAAGGTTGTTAAAAATAACCGAAAAGCTCCGATTTTGATATTTTATTGTGAAATAAGTCCTCCTTCTATTTAATATTTACGTGCTTCGGGACTTTCTTGTTCTGACCAGGACTCTGGGACCTTTCCAGAGCTTCTCTCTATGTGTCAAGGGGAGGGGCCCATTCGGCCAGTTCAGACGTCCTTAGACCTGTTCACTGGTCAGGGACAGCACTGGCTGTTTTGGTCGCCCTGGTTGACTTTGCTCGGGGGCCCTCTGACCTACCCGGGCCCCTCCAGTTTGTCTAGGAGCTCATCCGTCATTTTCAAGGGGCCTTCCGAACCTGCCCAGGACCCTTTCGGTCTAGCCAGGGGGCAGGGACGTATGCCAAGGTGGGGGGGGGGCACGGGGGCCATGCCCCCCCCCCTGAGCGAAATAAATCACACTAGTATTAGAATGAGATTCTCTGAAAACCCGACCTTACCCCCCCCCCCCCCCCCGGTCAGCAGCATTATGGCTGAGGAGCAAATGTGATTTTTTTCCCGACGTTGCCAACCCCCAACCTTCCTGGAGCTTAAATAAACTGGCTACGTGCCTGCCAGGGGCTCACTTGACTTGCCCAGGAGCCCTCCCGATCACCCGCGACTCTTCTATCGGACTGCACTGATCTGTCGCCCTGCGACATGGCTCAAGGGCCCGACCTGCCTGGGCCCCTTTTCGTGCTGACTTGGGGTCAATTCTGCATGTTTAGGGGCCTTTCTTACCCCCCAGGGGCCCTTTTGGTCTGATCAGGGACCTCTTCAATTCATGTACAGGGCAACTTAAACTTTCAGGGCTCCCTCTGGTCTGTCCAGGGGCTCGCCAGCCTCTTAAAGGCCCTTCAAATCTGGCAAGGGAACTTGCGCTTGCTGCTTTGTCACCTTACGAACATGCTCAGAGGGGCCTCCGACCTGCCAAGGGCCCTTCGTACTGGAAAAGTCTCGACGTGTCAGGGGGCCCTTTCAACTGATCAGGGCCCATTTTGGTTTGGTCAAGGGCCCCTCTGACCTGCAAAGGGCCCTTTCAACTTTCCAGGGGCCTCTCTTCTGTCCAAAAAGGGCCATCCAGCCTTTCTAAGGAGCCTTAGACCGGCAAGGGACTTGCTGGCTGCTTTGTCGCCCTGGCCGACATGCTCAGAGGGCCATCACGACCTGCTCACGGGGCCCCTCTGTGGCTGGATAGGACACATTCGACGTGTTCAGGGGCCCCTCCTTAACCGGATTAAGGGGGCCCTTTGGGATCTGGTCAGGGGCCCTCTGAACATGCACAGGTCCTCTTTTGAACGCCTAAGGGGCCCTCTGGTCTTTCAGAGAGGGCCCTGGAGGCGCTAAAGCCCTCTGAATTGCTCTAAACTCACAAGATCACGCTTCACGTAGTCTTCCGACTCTTGAAGAGTCCATAATACCGCGCTTCGCGCGTTCTCGTCGAGCCTTTTCGGCAAGCTGCGCGCGCCGAAAAGGACCCTTTTAGGGCTCAGGGGGATCCTGGGATCCCTAGGATACCCCCTTGGATACAGCCCCTGCGTTCACTGTTATATTTGTTCACACTTCAGTTTTTTCATCCAATTACCTAAATATAGCTCAATCAGAATACAAAAAAAAGGCAATAAACTTACTTACTTAACTTACTTAAGATGTACGGAATTTCAGATAGGCCCTTTGGCTTAGATCCGTTCCAGTCGAGATCCTGGGTAGTCTTTTCTAACCGGTCAGCGTGACGGATTGTGTGATTGATGGCGCGTCCCCAATGTGCATCAAGACGGTTCTTAAAATGGTTCATTGTGTCCGGAGGTGACAAACTGCTTGATGGCTTAGGGCTGTTCCAATCGGTTCACAACTCTGACCGAGAATGGCGTTGCATCGGATACGGGAGACTGCTCGCGGCTTGACCTAGGCCGCCACGGGTGTCCTCGGGTGTCCCTGGCGGCTGATGTGTCGAAGAAGACTTGCGGATCTAGGTCGAGACCACAATGGAACAGCTGATAAGTCATGATCATGTCTCCCCGACGACGCCGGTAATTACAGCGAGGTAACCCCAGCGCTCGAAGTCGCAGGGGGTAGGGCAAAGTGACGCACTTCTTGGTACCATCTTCGTTCGCCTTCGCCGCTGAAACCCGCTCAACGAGCTGCTGGTCGGCCCGGTTGAACGGTCCCCAAAACGATATTACCATATTCCAGGTGGGAGCCGGATCAGTTGCCTTGCAAGAGATTGGCTATTTGGTCAATTGTCAAACCCCAGTTTGGAACGACCTGCGCATCACTGCCATCAACCTTGCGATGGCCTTACTGACCGCGGGCCGCGGGCTGCCTCCTGAACTTGAGGTCCTTATCTATTAAATACACCAGGTCCTTCTCAACCGCTGTCTCTTCTAGGGACGTTTCCTCTCTTCAACGAGTAGAGGTGGTTGCGGTTCCGCCGACCCAATGTGCAAGACTTTGCACTTGGGCGGCGTTTGAACCGTCAGTTGCCACTCGTCAGCCAAGCGAACAGCCGGCGTCCAGCGTTCTCCTGTAGAGTGAGTTTGGGTCGGATGGGAATGAAGAGATCTGTACGCTGCTGTCGTCCGCGAAAGATCTTGATCCCACAGTTCAGGGTGTCCGGCAGGTCATTGACATACAGGAGGAACAGCAACGGAGCTAGGACCAGAGCCTGATTGGACTCCACTGGGTAACAGGCGCCCATCCCGACCGACTACTGCCAACGATAACCCGCTTTGCCGCTCCAACAGGGAATGCCCGAATCCAACCGCAAGATAATCTCGCCAATACCGTGCGCTTCTACCTTTCGGAGTAACCTCTGGGCGGTACGTGTTGAAGGCCTTGGGCCAGATCCAGTTACAGGACGTCGGACGGCTCCCCATTCTCGATCATGCTGCGTCCACTGTATTGTTGGTAGAGACCACACATAAAGTACTCTACTTTTAGCTTCCAGCGGAAAGTTGTTGACAATTATGACCGCCATGAGTATCACTCAAACAACAAGAATAACGAAGCCAAGCGTTAGCTTAAAAATAAAAATTTTTAAAAAGCTTTTTGTAAATCCCCTTAAATTAATGATTTAAAAAATAGCCCTGATCCATTTCGTGGCCTTCTCAATGCTAAGCTGAACTTTCAATTATAACGGGAAAAACGACTTACTTTTTGTGTCTATTGCCTTTAACACTACGCAGTCAGCTGAGCATGCCACGCCTTCAGCTGATTATATCAAATGACGTCCCAGCTTAGGTTGCGTATGGTGAATCCGATCAATTATATACGGATTCACCCAAGAAGGAAATAAGGATCATAGCGGGCGTTTCCATTACCGTACTAAGGGAAATCCGGATTACATTCGCGACTGCCGACCCTTATTTTGATCGGTGATCGAATTACAGCCGCCACCGCGGCTAGTCACAGCCACAGTCAGCTCGGCTCTGGCCACCTAGCGGCGACGGTGCGAAACACGATACTTGCCATCATTATAGCACCTCTCCTCTCCTGTGCAGCCGTGTACAGCCCCGCCTCACCTCATTATTGGCGATGTTCTCCAGCTGGCGGAGCGTGTCGTTACAGGTGGCGCTGAAGAGGAGCGTCTGCCGGCGCTGCGGCAGCGCCCCCATGATGGTGGCCAGGTCCGCGTCGAACCGGCCGGCGATCAGTCGGTCCGCCTCGTCCAGCACCAGGAACCGCACCCGCTTCAGCGAGAACGTGTCGCACGACGTCAGGTGGTCCACCAGTCTGCGGGAGACGTGGAGAGAGGCTGGGGTCAGCGGGGGGGGAGAGAGAAAGGAGCGACGGGAGACAGACGGAACATGGTCAGCAGAACCAGTGACAGTCCTACAGGCTTTGATAAGGACGTTCATTGAGATCATGCTTCCCGCGCAGATGACTGGCAGGAGCTCCAGAAGCTGATACGGCAATGGTTCGGTATCGGTTACATCAATCGATAACAAACTCGATGTGAAACGAAACAAAAATAGGCCAGTAGTTGAAGAAAGAGAACGGTCACAGCTCAGATTTTATGAGGAGCAAAGATGCTATTGCTATGACCATTGGCACAAGAGTCCAGGACTCCGGAATGCCCTGAGAGACACGGCGTGATTCCGTTCAGTGCCGCGGCCCGGCCAGCGACAATGTCACAGTTCTGGCAAATGTTGACGTTTAACTCGTATAAAAGTAAAAGCAAAACACAATACTGATTAACGCAACGTTCTACCCTGCGTCGCCGATCTGGCCGCGTCTAACCTGCCGGGGGTGGCGATGACCACGTGCGGTCTCTGCTGCAGCAGGGCTCCCTGCTCCACCATGTCCTGGCCACCGATGACCACAGCATCCTGCAGTCCTATCGGCCGACCCACTATACGAAACTGGTCAGCGATCTGCAGCGCTAGCTCCCGGGTCGGCGTCAGAACCAGCGCGAAAATACCTGTACACAGACAGACACACCAAGTCAGAACCAACTCGCAGACATTCTAGATAGAAAATAACTGCAGGTGCCGTGGGCAAGGTAAGAGGTAAGACTACAGAAGCATAAAAATGTGATGCAATATAAATAAGTAGTGGCATATTTGGTCGAACACTGACACAACACAATCACCTGTAAGTTGGTAAGCATATTCAGTAGTAATGTAATGCTAACTTATGTTATGGACCTTATCAGATACTCAATAATGTCTTACCGAATGGGTCCTGACTGAGCTTCTCCAGTATGGGTAGAGCAAATGCCAGAGTTTTCCCCGACCCTGTCTTGGCACAAGCAATACAATCATATCCATCCAATATCTTGGGTATTGTCTTCAGCTGCACATCAGTGGGAGTTTTAAGACCTGCAAACACAAATGGTTTTGTCAGCCCATAGTCATTATGAAACCAGCAACAAACTATCACAAAGAGCCAACATAATTGTAACTTTGAAATGGAGTAAGAAGAAAATAAAACATCATTTCAGGTAATTTACTTTGTTGTCTAGCTTTGTAGTCTAGCTTTGTTGCCTAGCAATAAAGCTAGACTGTGTAGTCAAAATAAGCATGTCTGATTATGAACCACCATTTGTTATACACAATGTCACTCCACTGGCTGCTGGCCTCCTTATTGCCCTCCCTAAGGCACATTGAGACCTAGTTGATCCATTTCAAGATTGATGCTGATTGGTATCTGAGGAGTGGTGGGAGGAGCTTGAGGAAAGAGCTTTTCAAATGCACATTATTCATAGAACATGTGCAACAATGATGTGGCTGGACTTACCAAGTGTATTGAGCTGCTTTAAAGCCCAATCAGATAGCTTGAGGTCAGTGAATGACATGGCTGAATCTGAAAAAAATCAAAATGAATACAAAAGTAACATAAACAAACTCAATGTTCAGTAAGTTACCATTTGTCAGCATGTCTAGAGTTCAGACATATGCATTATGCAATGGGGTGGATCATATGCGGATGGACTTGGATCATGAATACAACAAATATCTCACAAAATATGACACATTTACAAACCTAATAGATCTGCTGATGAAATGTACAGTGGAGCTTGGATCACAGTGGATATCTCAGTAAGCAATAACACCAGATATTGGCTCCTACACAGAATCCTATGCTAAAAAAACATGATAGATCAATAATCTTAAGGGAATGGGATCTTGATTTGGTATTCATGTCGCTGGTGCCACCTATCGGATGATGTGCCAGCGGCAGCGCTGTGTGCAGGTAGTGTAGTAAGGATTATATCAAGCAAGACAAATACCTTGTTTGTTTATTTATTGCGGTTTAAGGGCACGCTGACACCTTAAGACTTTCGCTTTTAAACAATGTGAATATTTAGTTTGCTGTTATTTATTTGATAGAAAGGCTATCAGAATGGCTCACACTAAAAGCTGGATTTTTCAGCAGCTGGCCGCCAGGGACCGCTAGTGAGTCCAAGTGATTTTACAATGCAAGCAAATTATTATTTGTTTATTTATAAATGAATCAACAAATAATTTGCATGACAAATTACACATTGACTGTTAGGTATATGCTTGCGTTGCGACTTCATAATTCACTGGTTCACGTAGCGGTCCCTGGCGAACAAATGCTGTGAAAAAATCCAGCTTTTACTGGTGGCCACCAGAAAAAGGTCAAGTCATAACATAAGGTCTAGTTTTCTGACAAAATGGGAATGACATTTCAACTGTGCTGTAACTGTAATACCTCGCCACCTATCGCTATTACGTATTTTGATGCACCATCCTACCTTTTGATCCTCTATCAAGGCCCTATAACCGCCCTATTTTTTCTGGTTTCTTTCTCGACGCATACGTCAGTCTTGACTATCAACGTATAACCGCCCTATGATCCTATGATATGCACGGAATATACAAATTATTTTGATGCAAGACCCCGTTCACAGAGTACCGTGCCGTTCACGTGGTTCGGTTGTTCGTGTCAAGTTCTTAGATAAGCAGCTAGGCAGTTTTATTAGAATAGCATAGCTTTGGTAGTGAATAATCTGACGTCACGGGCACACACATAAATTTTGCTAACTTCACGTTCGATCTGTCGCTAGCACGCATGCTAGCACGTTTGTCAACGGAGGCCAGTTGCGTCACTTTAGATGACAGATCGCTTGAGATGTGTTTGTCAGCTGATGTGACTTTCTACAGAAATGGCGTAGTAAAGACAAACTCTTTTTATAAGCAACAACAAGTTTTGCGTTTGCGTTTCAAGGCCGTATTGGTATGATGCAAACGCCGACAGTTGAACTCTAATGTGTGAGTGTCGTCTGTTAAGGTCATTTAATACTATAATATAATACTAATTCATGTATTTTAATAATGAATTGTTCAAACTTTAAGCATTTTAGGTACAATTTATCGGTGGCGGATCCAGAGGAGGAGGCAGGGTAACAACTAGGGTCAGGGGCCATGCCCCCTTGGCTCGAACTGAGGGGGCACTCTGGCCGCCTGAAGGGGCACTCGTGGCCGCCTGAAGGGGCACTCTCGCCGGCTTTGAAGGGGCCCTCTGTTGACCTGAGGGGGGGCACTCTGGCGCCTGAGGGGCCACTCGGCTCTTGAGGGGCACTCTGGCCTGCCCGAGGGGGCACTCTGACCGTCTGAGGGGCAGCTCCTGACCGTCTGAGGGGCCTCTGAACCCGTCCTGAGGGGTCACTCTGACCGTCTGAGGCACTCTGACCGTCTGAAGGGGCACTTGACCGTCTGAGGGGCACTCTTACGTCTGAGGGGCACTCGACCCGTCTGAGGGGCACTCTGACCGTCCTGAGGGGCACTCTGGGACCCGTCTGAGGGGCACTCTGACTGATGTGGTGTTTGGGTTTCTGAGGGGCCACTCTGACGTTGAAGGGGCACTCTGACCCGTCTGAGGGCCACTCTGACCATCTTGAGGGGCATCTGACCGTCTCTGACCGTCTGAGGGGCACTCTGACCGTCTGAGGGGCACTCTGACCGTCTGAGGGGCACTCTGACTGTCTGAGGGGCACTCTGACCATCTGAGGGGCACTCTGACCATTTGAGGGGCATTCTGACTGTCTGAGGGGGCACTCTACTGACCTGAGGGGACCTCAACATTTTGCAAATAAATAAAAATTAAATAGGGGCACCCTATAAATATAGTGGACCAAATCGGTCAAGTTTTCAGATTTGGGTATAGGTAGGGTAGGAGCACCACTCCAATTGATGGCCCTCTCCTTGAAGGTTTTCTGGATTTGCCACTGCAATTTGGCATGCTTTCTCTCTGCTCACGGGTTAGAAGTTCAAGTTCAAGTCTCTGAATTCTGCCGGCCAACAGGAAATGTGTGATCAGGTGGTGAGGTCAGCACCTGTGCAACAAGCTCTGCTTAGTGTGGGTCCAGTCCTGAACTCAGAAAGCCATCCAATAAATTTCCAAAGATGCAGGCTGTAGTAACGACTCACCACACCATTAGTTATTAGTTAATCCCTGCTTGTCACTAGCTTTGCCATAAATTTTTTGGTTGGCGTCAAATATATTGGGTCGATATTAACTACCTAAGAAAATGGGTAACAGTGGGGTTGGTGTCAGCGGCCAGCCATTTATTGGTTGGTAACACTTTCAAAGGTCTCTAGATGGACAGCCCCCAATTCTCAAGATTCTAAAGCCTAGTTCTGCCGGCTGGATGGAGTTTAGGTGGCGCAGCCTCCGGCTGCATTTCGCCACATCCCTATGTGGTTGGTTAGGGATTAGCGAGGCAGGATTAGCTCTGGCGTGGTTTACAAATGGGATGGAGATTGAAGCTGTGGTATTATCATGTATTATTTTATTTATTTTCAATCTCCATCCCATTTGTAAACCACGCCTAAGCTTATCCTGACTTGCTCACCCCTTTAACCATTTAACTCAATAGCAACCTTACTCTGTCAATGTTTTCTGACTCCTGTCCATGTCTATGTTCATAATTCATGATTTCTTATTCACAATTTTGATTAATGTTCACCAGTAAATACTTACCAGTAGATAGGGATGGGAGGAAACTGAGTTTATTAGCTCATAGGGGTTGTCTGCTAATTATTTGTGGTGCTAGTTATGGTTATGCATAATGAATGAATACCTCCTATAACTTTTTTTAGGGAACTTATTCCTCTAATTTACAAATTTTGATTACAAAGTGTTTTCTGCCAAGTCCTGTTCCAACTTTCTAGGTTAACATAGCTGCAGGCATTGCCATTTAGTCCTATAATTGTGATTGCTTCAATTATATTTTTAAGAAATTTCCCTCCACATGGCACATTGAACTTGTCAAAATCCCTAAGAATCCTGAATGTGTTGTTTTATGCATTGCACAAAATAAAATTAATGTCATGTTTGGTATTTCATATGCAATCCAATCCATAAGTCAATTTGTCACTTTGATTGGAAATTATGTCTTTGAACTCACATGACAGATACTTTCTTGGTATCACAGGTGATACAGGCTATATGTTCTGAAGATACCAGCATTTTCCGTAGCAGTTGCTGACAACCGAGCATAACAGCCAGAGAAGTTGCTAAGCATGGCTGCCTTTCAGCTACAGGTAAGTGCAATGTGTCAATGTAAAGATGATCATATTGTCTAGTTCACCCTCCTTAAATATACTGTTGTCAGACCTTTATGTGCTCTGTGTTGAGAAGAAGTGTTTACTGTTTACCACCAAGCATGGTTGAGGCTGATCAAAAAGTCTCAAAGAAATCATGGACCTGGAAGGTGTAAAACCTCTTCATTATTCCATCCAGGTAGATGGATGATGACAATGTGCAATATTCCACATGACCAGATAGCTCATGATGCAGAGTTGCCAATGTCTGAGCTTATTGCTAACGTCGCCGTGGTCTCACCAGGCAGACATTCGCGATGACGAGGAGCAGCAGACCAAGTACCAGGAGTGTCTGGACCTGCTGCTGGCGGCCGGCTACTTCAGGGCTCGGATCCGCGGCCTCGGCCCGTTCGACAAGCTGGTCGGAGGTATGGTCTGGTGCATTGAGATGTGCAGCATGGACGTGGATGTCGACCTCTTCTACAAGGATGAACTGACCATCGGACAGAAAATGTGAGATGTGTGCTGAGCACGTGGACAAGTTACAAGACAAGTTATCTTCTTTCAGAGTTGAGATGGGACGTAGATTAAACCCGGAGGTCAAACTGTTCTGAAATGATTTTGTGTAGTTTTGCCGGTGACAGGTAAAGCGTCAGTGTCCCAATATTCCATATTGGCTTGGGTGTCTGAGTGGAAAATTTGAGCCCAAAAAGACTATGAGAGTGGAAAATTATGCATAGATTACTGTTTTGAATATGAAAAGCTGTGGTTTTAATTGAAGTCATGTATTTTTAGTCAATATTTGTTGATAACATACTCAATATCTCAATTAATTATTTGGAAGTGAAAAATTCACTCCTCAAATGGACAATGAGAGTGGAAAATTATTCACAGCTGGGTGTCATCTCCCATCAAAATCGACACATTTTGGGACACTGTAAAGCGTCGTTCTGACACGAGATCGCCTTGCCTGAGCATTCGTTACTATACTATTGCAATGCCACTAACGTTCGCCTTTTTTATCAAGCATAACATGTCGCAAAGTGTGGTTGCTACGCGTAGTAAAACTGTCTGCCACCCAGTCTCGATCCTGCGACCTTTCCGTATCGTCGCTGTCCCTGTGACATGCCATATTCCTCCGTTCGGCAGCGGCGTGACGGAGCGTATCATCGAGGTGCTGCCGCAGATGTCCTGTCCGCGCCGCATCGAACCCCACCAGATCCAGGGCCTCGACTGTGTCCACATCTACCCGGTCATGCAGGTCAGGATCTCAATGGACCGGCTTCCCCAGTGGTGTATGTGACTTGCTCGATGAACGGTTCTCTCGTTCACTGGAGATGCTGATTGTGTTATGCATGATTATTGCGATTGCTGTTATATGTGGTCGCTGTCTGTGATGCTGTGCGGCTGCTGTAACAGATGCTGGTGGCAATTAATCCACAGTTGACTGGCGCGTAATAACTTATCGTTTTCAAATCAAACAACACGACACTCGATAGCTGCTGCTGTCTTCGAGACACATGCAAACATACTTAATTATTTTCAAATTTAACAACACTTCATGTCAAGGTCAGGTGGAATGTCAAAATTAATGCATTTGTTTTCATTGTATTTGGTTTTACTTATCTAATGATGCATGCATTCTCAAGCACTTGGCTCATATCACATACAAGTAACCAGAGGCCGTTCTTATAAAAAAATCGAGTCGCTGGCTCGATTTTTTTTATTTCATGTGCTCAGAACTCGGCGCAGGAGATGTTTAGCGTCGAAATAGTGCCTCAGATTTGTAGCAGCAAAGCCAAATACAATGTTGGTATCCTACACTATGCCCAAACATAGCAAATATCCAGTCCTGAAGTAATTCTTTAAATAAATAAAAAATCGAGCCGGTGGCTCGATTTTTTATAAGAACGGCCAGATCTATAAAATTTGAACAGTCCCAAAATTCAATTTTTGCTAGGGTGTCTGAGTGGAAAATTTGAGCCAAAGACAGTGTAATATTATTTAGAAGCTTTTTGAGTCCCGTTCACAGTCGAAGCCCACCACCTTCAGCTGAGATGCGAGCTTGATTCATAAACCAGGTAGTTTACGCCTGTAATGTAAGCTAGGTATGTGCTGGTGCTTGAACACATCCAGCAGCTCACGTACCAATCTGGCATCCCCGCTAAATGACGGGGCTGTGGCGATCCCTCATCGTCATCAAGACCCGGAGGGTTACCGACAAGACGGGTATGATTTGGGTCCGTTGATTCAGTTCTAACACATCTGCAAGAATCACATTTTATGTCGCTACATGCTGTATTTTCATGTGAACATCTGGGGATAACTGTGCGGCTAACTCGTGTCATAATGCTGTTGTCCCTTGTTCCGACAGTGGCTGGTGAAGAAGGCTCTGGAGAACCAGGCCGAGACGATGAGCCAGACGCTGGGGCACGGCGTGTTCCAGTTCCACAGGAGACAGCCGTGTCTGGCGCCGAGCCGGCCGGCCGCTAACCGCAGCCTCATCCGTCTGGCTGAGGTAGGCAGGCGGCGTGTAGGCGACGTGTACTATGGACCGCGCGGTCCACAGCTGCTGTCGGTCTCTATGTCGCACTGGTGTTCTGTCCCAACACAACAATGTGTTCGGATCGGTCCTATCCTGTACGGTATGCTTTACTTGCTCCTTACGATATATACACACCAGACTTGTGCCTGGATCTCGAAGTTGGATCTGGGATCCCAGTGGATCCATATGCGTAAAATGCATGAAGATCTGGGGTCCTTGTGAATCTCTCCGCGTAAATTGCTTCAGGATCTGGGATCTCAGTGGATCTCTAATTTAAAACGAGCCTTATATCTTAAAACGCAATATGCAGGGATTGACATCAAAATTTGTGGTCTCTATTTTGCGTATATACTATGTACTATGTAGATCATTAGTATCTGCAAATTACCTTGTATGTTGTACCTATTAGCAAGCAAGAATATTGAAATTAACTTTTAAATATGACAAAATTAGCCAGAAGTATGTACCTATCCCGAAGTTGGATCTGGGATCCCAGTGGATCCCTCGGCATAAAATATTTGATGATCTAGAATCTTTGTGGATCCCTCGGCTCATTGTGCACTTGGATCTGGTGTCCCATGTAGATCCCGGGACACAAGACATAAAGATCCAGATCCTAGCTGGATCTCGGATCCAGGCACATGTCTGATACACACCACCTTTCCTTCTTCCTCTCTATCGCACTGGTGCCACAGTGCATACCACAGTGCATGCACTGTGCATACCGTTTGCTGAACGTGTGAAGTTGGTATGTGGCCAATGCCCGGTAAAAGATCTATGAAAATACAAGTTTTATGTTTTATGTTCAACATCCAAAAAATTGCTACCAATCCTATGATGTCACTGTCAGTCATAAGAATGAAAGCGAAGGGACGCATTTTATGTTGCTTTTTGCGTTGTTGTCTTTGTTAAAGTAGCTTTAAACATCATTAGTCGTGTCCTATCTAGTATCTACTGTGATGCCTCAGCAGTCTAATCGTGTCCGTTCTGATGTTACCAGGAGCGTTTCTGTCACCTGGTGAGATCAGACGGACAGCAGCAGACCGCTGACCGGACTGGCAGCGAGGCGCCAGAGTCCGCCAACGAGCCGTCTCTACAGGTGAGACAGGAAGCCTCCACAGTCCACCATATAGCGACTGCTGCTGACGAGTGGACGTCGTGTTTGCTGCCAGGCACGATCTTTAACCCTATTCCTGGAGGGGTGAAAAGTATACGAATCTGTCGGGGGGGGCTTATTCAACCCCCTTCTGATCTCGGCTGCCATAAGAGCTGCCATAAACATGAAACTTGGTATGTGGTTAGGATCGACAATGAACTCTATTTTGTTAAGTTTTGGTGATCTTAGGTCACTATCTTCAAGGTCAAATGACGTCATCAAAAGTCATATTTGTCAAAACATGATATTTTCAGGAAACCTTGCCTATTTATCTCGGAAACTATGGGCACTAGGAGAATCCGAAAAAATACTGTAAAGCTGTTTTAATGGTTCTTTTTGCCACTATACATCATTAAATGACTCAGGTCAATGTAGTTTGGGCTGTAGAGGTCAACAAAATGTTTAAAAAAAAAAATTGTTTTCAGAAAAAAGTTTGTTTTTAATAACTTTTTATCTAAATCATATAGAGCAACTTATTTTGATACATAGGTTTTTTCTCGTCATGCGGTTCGAATCATACAAATTTTGTCAAATCGAAAAATTGACCCCCGCGTCGTCAAGGTGACATAACTCGGTCAAACTGGCATATAAAAGCAATGCGTATTGACGAGACAATTGTTTTGAGACCATTTGCGAGTCTCTATTTGTGTTTCTGTCACGAGTTATTGAAAAAAAGTGTTCGTTGCCTGAATGACCTTTCAAAAGGTCACTGACTAAAAAAATAATCCTGTTCATCAAGAAGGGCCTAAGATTACATTGATACTGAAATTAATTGGATTGATACATATGTTAAACCCTTGTTTTCATTTTTCACCATATATTTGTATGGAAGGTTTGCATTTGACCTCATCAGGTCATTCAAATATTTTAGATTCACCCTGAAACTTTCCAAAAACATATTAATTGGCATGTTTTCTCTTACATAATATTCCGGGTTTTGAAACGTCATGAAAATAAAAAAAAAATACAATCACGTTTTGTGGAAAATTTTCAAAAATTTCGGATTTTCAAAATTTTTGAAATTTTTGAGATTTCATCTGGAAAGAACAATGGATTTTCTACCGATGTCTGTTTTCGCTAACACTGCCTTCAACACACACTCTCACGAGTGCTTAACCATGCACAGATTTGTGTCAAAACGGCCGCCTCGACACGCCCCCCTAAAAACGTCTTGGACCCCCTCCTAATGATTTAATTTGGGAAAGTACCCATTCGATGCGCAATGGAAATGATAGGAAAAGTCAGCAAGTTGAAGATTATTGGGTTGAGTTATGAATGAACTATGTTCCCGAAATCCTCAAGGGGTCCGCATTCGCCCCCCCCCCTCCCGACAGTAATAGGGTTAAGCTGATGCCTGTTTCGGTCAAGGGTGGCAAGCTCACGTCCCCTGCCGTCTCATATGAATTTATAACCCAATGGCTCAGTGTTCTTGCTAACTTTTACTTAAAATTGTGATTGTGCTAAATATTTTGGTATGTAATGTGTACATATCCATTGTAAGCTTCGTATAGCGTTTGTTCTTCAAAGGCATCTTCTTCGTCGCGGTTTTTTCATAGGCAATGTATTTGTCTGCGCGACGGCCATTCGCAATAAGCGCTCGTTTGAATATGCCGGCAAGAGACGCATGTATTTCTAAATACCCTTTTCTTGCCAGCGTGGTACACACCATCCAATTTATGACACGTAGACACCGTCACGTCTGAAATCCGTTGGGTAAACACAATAGCTAATCGAAGCAAAAATAACAAAAGAAACCCGTTAGGTAAGTCAATCAGATCCCATTATTGAATATTGAAGACAATTAATGAATGGAGCATGGGAGCAGCTAAGCTAATCTCAAAGAAAACGCCTCGAATCATTTAGTATTTCCCGTGCTGCGACTCTCAGTAGATTCCTGCAGGGAAATGCTTGCAGACTGCTCTACATGGCGTTGATTTATCGTTTACACACATCATCCCCCAGGCGCTCGTCCTGCCGTCCTGCCTGACTAACACTATCGTCACGTGTCCTCCAGCCGGACGTCCAGGCGGTGTCGGCCATGCTGACATCGTCCTGCCGTCCTGGCCTGACTAACACTATCGTCAGCGTATTGTCCTTCTCAGCCGGAGTCCAGGCGGTGTCGGCGCATAGAAGTGACTGTCCTGCCGTCCCTGCCTGACTAACACTATCGTCACGTGGTCCTCTCAGCCGACGGTCCCAGCGGTGTCGGCGCATGCTTGACTCGTTCCTGCCGTCCTGCCTGCTACACTATCGTCACGTGTCCTCCAGCCGGACGTCCAGGCGGTGTCGGCCATGCTGACTCGTCCTGCCGTCCTGCCTGACTAACACTATCGCCACGTGTCCTCCAGCCGGACGTCCAGGCGGTGTCGGCCATGCTGGGCATGGGGGAGATCCAGCAGGCCGCCGAGGCCTACCAGGAGCAGACGCGACAGCTGCAGGTAACTTAGCACACACACCCAGCTCAACATTTCAGTGGGAGGTCGAGGGGACCAGATTATTGTGTTAGCTTGCTCATTGGAGCATTTAATAATAGGCTGTGGGTACAGTGGTTCATTTTTTAGACGGTTGTGACTTAAGTTGATGTTTTTGGCACGCTGCCAAGTGAGATAGATTGAAGCGTACAGTCATGGGTATTGGGTATTCACTATTCAGGTATGTCTATCCCGGCCGTCTGCCTATGTCTGCCTGGCGTCAGTACCGTGTCTCAGTGGTAGTGTCTGACCAATTGCTCTGTTTGTGTATAGAAGTGTGTCTGTGACGGTGTTCCTCCCTGCAGACTGTGAACAGGAGTCGGGCCTCTGTGACGGTGTGTGTCCGTGTGTTCCCTCGTCTGTCCCATCAAGGAGTCGGGTCTGGACGCCTGACGCAGCACGGCCAGGCTGTGACGGTGTGTGTCCTGTGTGTTCACTATCTGTCCATCCAGGAGTAGGGTCTGGACCCTAACCAGCACGGCGGCTGTGACCGGTGTGTGTCTCGTGTGTTCCCTGTCTGTCCACACAGGAAGTCTGGGTTCTGGACTCTGAACAGCACGGCAGGGCTGTGACGGTGTGTGTCCGTGTTGTTTCCTGTCTGCCCACAGCAGGAGTCGGGTCTGGACCCTGACGCAGCACGGCAGGTCTGTGACGGTGTGTGGTCGCGTGTGATTCACCTAATCCTGTCCACACGGAGTCGGTCTGGACCCTGGACCAGCACGGCAGCTTGTGAGCGTGGTGGTGTGATCCTGTGTGTTCCTGGTCTGGTCCACACAAGGAGTCTGGGTTCTGGACCCTGACCAGCACGGCAGCTGTGGACGGTGTGTTGTCGTTGTGTTCCCTGTCGCCGCACCAAGACAGGAGAAGTCCCGTCTGTGACCCTCGACCAGCACGGCAGGCTGTGACGGGTGTGTGTCCGTGTGTATCCCCGTCTTGTCCACACAGGAGTCGGGTTCTGTTTGGGAATTTATGTTTTATTGGACCCTGACCAGCACGGGCTTTGTGATGGTGTGTGTAGATTCCGATAGATGTTCCCTGTCCTGCCCCACACAGGAGAGACGGAGTACTGGAAACCTAAAAAGAACCAGCACGGCGGCTGTGAACGGGTGTGATGTCGCTCGTGTCCTGTCTGTCCACACAGGAGTCGGGTCTGGGACCGCTGACCGAGTAGGCGAGGCTTGTGACGCGGTGTGTGTCCTTGTGTGTTCGCCCTGTCTGTCCACACGAGGAGTCGGGTCCTGGACCCTGAACCAGTGCACGGCAGCTGTGACGGTGGTGTGTGTCCGTGTGTTCGCCCTGTCTGCCCCACACAGGGAGGCGGGTCTGGACCCTGACCATGCAGGCAGGCTGTGACGGTGTGTGTCCGTGTGTTCCCTGTCTGCCCACACAGTGAGTCGGGTCTGGACCCTGACCAGCACGCAGGCTGTGGACGGTGTATGTCCTGTGTGTTCCCTTGTCTGTCCACACAGGATCGGGTCTGGACCCTGACCAGCACGGCAGGCTGTGACGGTGTGTGTCCGTGTGTTCCCCGTCTGTCCACAACAGGAGTCGGGTCTGGACCCCTGACCAGGCACGGGCAGGCTTTGACGGTGTGTGTCCGTGTGTTTCCCTGTCTGTCCACACAGGAGTACGGTCTGGACCCTGACCAGCACGGGCAGGCTGTGACGGTGTGCTGTCCGTGTGTTCCCTGTCTGTCCAGCACCAGGAGTCGGGTTCTGGACCCTGACCAGCACGCAGGCTTGGACGGTGTGTGTCCGTGTGTTCCCTGTCTGTCCACACAGGAGTCGGTCTGGACCTGACCAGCACGGGGGCATGCTGGGACGGTTGTGCTTCACGTGTTTTCCCTTGTCTGTCCACACAGGAGTCGGGTCTGGACCCTGACGCAGCACGGCAGGCTGGTGACGGTGTGTGTCCGTGTGTTCGCCTGTCTGCCCCAACGAGTCGTCTTGGACCCTGCACCAGCACGCAGGCTGTGAGGTTATGTGGGTCCGTGTGCTTCCCTGGTCTGTCCACACAGGAGTTACGGTCTGGACCCTGGAGCCAGACACGGCAGACGCTGAGCATCTGTACGGATGTGTGTGTGTGTCCGTGTTCCCTGTCTGCCCACACAGGAGTCGGGTCTGGACCCTGACCAGCACGGCAGGCTGTGACGGTGTGTGTCCGTGTGTTGCCCTGTCTGCCCCACACAGGAGTCGGGTCTGGACCCTGACCAGCACGGCAGGCTGCTGGCGATCTGTGACGATGTGTGTGTCCGTCCGTGTTCCCTGTCTGTTCACACAGGAGTCGGGTCTGGACCCTGACCAGCACGGCAGCGGTGATTGTGTTTGTGTCCGTGTCTCCCTGTCTGTCCACACAGGAGTCGGTCTGACCTGAACCAGCACGGCAGGCTGTGACGGTGTTGTCCCGGGTGTTCCCTGTTCTGCCCACACAGGAGTCGGCGCTGGACCCTGGGACCAGCACGGCAGGCTGTGACGGTTGTGGTCTGTGTGTTCCCTGTCTGCCCACACAGGAGTCGGGTCTGAACCCTGACCAGCACGGCAGGCTGTGACGGTGTGTGTCCGTGTGTTCCCTGTCTGCCCCACAACAGGAGTCGGGTCTTGCGAACCCTGACCAGCCACGGCAGGCTGTGGACGGTGTGTGTCCGTTGTGTTCCCCGTCTGTTCCAACACAGGAGTCGGTCTGGACCCGGGACCAGCACGGCTAGCTGTGACGGTGTGTCTGTCCGTGTGTTCCCTGTTGCCCCACACAGGAAGTCGGTCTGGACCCTGACCAGCACGGCAGGCTGTTTGACGGTGTGTGTCCGTGTTGTTTCCCCGTCTGTCCACACAGGAGTCGGTCTCGACCTGGACCACACGGCACAGGCGTTGGACGGTGAGTGGTCCGTGATGTTCCCTTCTGCCCCACACAGGAGTCGGTCTGGACCCTGACCAGACGCAGGCTGTGGGACGGTGTGTGTTTCCGTGTGTTTCCCTGTCTGTCCACACGGAGTCGGGTCTGGACCCCTGACCAGCAACGGCAGCGGGCTGGACGGTTGTGTGGTCCGTGTGTTTCCTGTCTAGTCCACAACAGGAGTCGGGTCTGGCGACCCTGACCAGCACGAGGGCTTGTGACGATGTGTGTCCGTGTGTTGCCCGTTCTGCCCCACACCAAGGAGTCGGGGTCTGGACCCTGACCAGCACGGCAGGCGTGACGGTGTGTGTCCGTGTGTTTCAACTGTCTCCCAACACAGGAAGGCACGGTCTGGACCCTGACCAGCCACGCAAGGCTGTGACGATGTGTGTCCGTGTGTGCCCTGTCATGCCCCACACAGGTGTCGGGTCTGGGACCCTGACCAGCACGCAGGCTGTGACGGTATGTGTGTCCGCTGTGTTCCCTGTCTTTCCACCACAGAGTTCGGGTCGTGGACCCTGACCAGCTCACGGGCAGGCTGTTAACGGTGGCCTGTCCGTGTGTTCCCTGTCTGTCCACACAGGAGTCGGGGCTGGACCCTGACGCAGCACGGAGGCTGTGACGGTGTGAGATGTTCCGTGTGTTTCCCTGTCTGTCCACACAGGAGCGGTCTGGCCCTGACCCAGACGGCAGGCTGTGACGGTATGTGTGTCCGTGTGTTCCCTGTCTGCCCACACAGGAGGCAGTCTGGACCCTGACCAGCAGGCAGACTGTGACGGTGTGTGTAACGTGTGTTCCCCTGTCTGTCCCACACAGGGTCGGTCTGGACCCTGACCAGACGGCAGGCTGCTGGTGGACTGTGACGGTGTGTTTTCTGTGTGTGCCCTGTCTGCCCCACACAGGAGTCGGGGTCTGGACCGCTGACCAGCACGGCAGACTGTGACGGTGTGTGTTTCCGTGTGTTCCCTGTCGTCCCACCACAGGAGTCGGGTCTGGACCCTGACCAAGCACGGCAGGCTGTGACGGGTATGTGTGTCCGTCGTGTTCCCTGTTCTTCCACACAGAGTTCGGTCTGGGACCCTGACCAGCACGCAGGCTTGCTGGGGACTGTGACGGGGTGTTTCTGTGTGTTCCCCTGTCTGGCCCACACAGGAGTCGGGTTCTGGAACCCTTGCCAGCACGGCCAGGCGTGACGGGCTGTGTCCGTGTGTTCCCTTGTCTGTCCACACAGGATGCGGTCTGGACCCTGACCAGCACGGCAGCTTGTTGACGGTATGTTGTCCGTGTGGTTCCCTGTCTGTCCACCAACAGGGGAGTCGGGTCTGGAACCCTGGACCAGCACGGACAGGCTGTTGACGGTGTGTGTGCCGTGTGTTCCCTGTCTTTGCCCACACAGGAGTCGGGGATTGGACCCGACCAGCACGGCAGGCTGTGACGGTCTGTGTTGTTCTGTGTGTGCCCTGTTCTGCCCCACCACAGGAGGCGGGTCTGGAACCCTGACCAGCACGGCAGGCTGTTGCGTGTGTGTCCGTGTGTTTCCCTGTCTGTCACACAGGAATCGGGTCTGGACCCTGACCAGCACGGCAGGCTTGACGGTTTGTTTGTCCGTGTTCCTTCTGTCTGCCACACAGGAAGTCGGGTCTGGACCCTGACCAGCCACGGCAGGCTTGACGGAGGGTGTGTGTCCGTGTGTTCCCTGTCTGTCCACACAGGAGTCGGTCTTGGAAACCCTGACCACACGGCAGAGCAATGTGACGGTGATGATGTCCATGTGTCCCTGTCTGTCCACACAGGAGTCGGTCGGACCCTGACCAGCACGGCAGGCTGTGACGGTTTTGTCCGTTTCCCTGTCTTTGTCCACACGCCTGGCCGACCAGCTTCAAGGGCCCTATTTAAGAACGTCGGGTAGCACTAGATTCGTCTCATTGAGAGCCATCGATCGCCGCCTTGCACGTCACGCTGTGGTCAACGGTTCGGACGATACGAGGGGAGGGTAAATTTTACCCCCAGCAACGCGCGTTTGGCTGGAGACCCAGCGCCGTGCCGGTTAAGACTGGAGGATCACATGCATAGAGCCAAAGCCCCAACCCTTCCCTTTCAAAAATTGAAAGTATCCATGAGAATGTATTCGCACTCAATGGTGGGTGCGGAACGGCAAATTGGTTCGCGGCCAAATACCAAATTTGACGAAACGCTTCATTATGCATAAAGAAGTGATTCAAAATGACTTCTTGATAAGGACGCTTAATTTTGTTATTAAAATCTGGAGATGAGTCATTATTCGGCTGATTTCAGTCGTTTTATGGACATGGACCGATGGCTCATGGATTTGCCCCTGCTTGCAATAATTACATTAGTCATGCTTAATCGTCATTTATACGAAGAAAAGGTTAAGTCACTAAGTGATGCAATATAGTCGAAGGAGGAAACCTCAATCTCGTTTATTTAGTCGCCTCTGACAATTCAGTAGCTTCTACACCGAGCAGCAGGCACGTAGCCAAGAGGCGGCGGGGGCGGCCCCCATGGAGGCCCGGCGGGCCCTTTTCGGTGCGCTGCGCACGCCAAAAAGGGCCCTACGTGCCTGGTTCATGGGCCTCTCTGAGAGCCCTGAGCGTCCTGGTCCTAATCCAGCTCATCAAAAGATGAAGAAAAAAGGGGCTTCACAAAATAATGTGGCCGAAACCCGTAGAGTTTTTCATATCCAGGTTGTTTGGGGGTGCTTTCAACTCTCGGGAAGGGCCCTTTCCAGGCGCCCCCCCCCCCCTCCTGGACGAAATCATGGCTACGTGCCTGCCAAGCAGGAATAAATATTCGGAAGAAAATCACGGTAAATAAGGATAATTGCCGGTGTTGCTAACGAAGCGCTCCCGTCCAGTCACTACCCCCGCCCCCAAAACGCATCCTTGCTATTCATTTCCCGGCCGTTACGCAGCAGCATGCCGTCTGGTGGACCGTCCGGTGGACCGTCTGGTGGACCACCCGGTGGACCACCCGGTGGACCGTCCGGTGGACCGTCTGGTAGACCGTCTGGTGGACCCCCGGTGGACCGTTCGGTAGACCCCCAGTGGACCCCCAGTGGACCGCCTGGTGGACCGCCCGGTGGACCGTCTGGTAGACCGTCTGGTGGACCGTCTGGTGGACCGTCGGTAGACCTTCCCGGGGACCGTCTGATGGACCGCCCGGTGGACCCGCCCGGTGGACCGCCCGGTGGACCCGCCCGGTGGACCGGCCCGGTGGACCCGTCTGGTGGACCCCGGTGGGGAAAAAACCGGGTTTTTTCCCGTGGACCGATCTGGTGGACCGTCTGATGGACCGCCCGGTGGACCGCCCGGTGGACCGCCCCGGTGGACCGCCCGGTGGACCGTCTGGTGGACCCCCGGTTAGGACCGTCCGGTGGACCGTCTGGTGACTGTTCTGGTGGACCGTCCGTTGGACCGTCCCAGTTGGACCCGTCCGGGTGGACCGTCTGGTGGACCCCCGGTGGATCGTCCGGTGGACCACCCAGTGGACCGCCTGGTGGACCGTCCGGTGGACCGCCCGGTGGACCGCGCGGTGGACCTCCCGGTGGACCGCCCGGTGGACTTCCCGGTGGACCGTTCGGTGGACCGTCCGGTGGACCGTCCGGTGGACCCCCAGTGGACCGCCCGGTGGACCGGCCGGCCGGCGCCACCGACTAGTCACCGTATTTGTTTGCTCTGCAGAACAGGCCGTCCGCCGTCTGCCGTCCGCTGCCTATCTGCCGTCTGCGGTATGCGCTGACGTG
The DNA here is from genome assembly GCA_014673585.1 of Semibalanus balanoides. Lineage (NCBI taxonomy): Eukaryota > Metazoa > Arthropoda > Thecostraca > Balanomorpha > Balanidae > Semibalanus > Semibalanus balanoides. The sequence continues at coordinate 14,484 of VOPJ01001831.1, read as the reverse complement.
ATGTGCCCGCCGCCGCCAACATGACACAATCCGGCACCGACACGAAACAGGACAGTCACGGCAGGGAGGGCGGGTCGGGACTTCTGGGCGGGCCGACCAGCCGTAGGCGGCGGAACGGGGGGGGGATTACCTACCGGGGCACCGTGCCGCCCCCTTGAATACTGAACCTTGTGTACATGCATATATACATATGTATATAAGCGCATATAGCCGCGACGGCAATGTATATAAGCGCATATAGCCGCGACTCAAAGTGCCCTCTTGCCCAGAACCTTTTCACCGCTAATGCGACCGGCGGCGGGCGGTGGTCAGGGTTGGCCGGGGCAGGACGGCGGTCAGGTCTGAGACAGAGTTGAGAGTGGACTGTGAACTCTTTCCAGCCCTGCCATCCTGAGGCGCCACTGGCCGGAATACTCAGACTGATTACTGTCTTGAGGTAGTTTAAAAGCCGTCCCAAGACGACCCGGCGCCCATCCCATGACAGCCTCGGCTTCATCCCACGCCAGTCTAGCCTTCATCCCACGACAGCCTCGACTTCATCCCACGTCAACCTCAGCTTCAACCCACGACAGTCTCGGCTTCATCCCACGTCAACCTCAGCTTTCAAACCCACGACAGTCTCGACTTCATCCCACGTCAACGCTCAGCTTCAACCCACGACCAGTCTCGCACTTCATCCCACTCAACCTCAGCTTCAACCCCACGACAGCCTACACTTCATCCCACGACAGCCTTCGGCTTCATCCACGTCAACCTTCAGCTTTCATCCCACGACAGCCTCGGCTTCATCCCACGACAGCGTCGGCTTCAATCCCACGACAGTCTCGGCTTCATCCCACGTCAACCTCAGCTTCATCCCACGACCAGTCTCGGGCTTCATCCCGCGTCAACCTCAGCTTCAACCCCCACGACAGCCTCGGCTTCATCCCTACGTCAACCTCAGCTCATCCCACGACAGTCTCGCTTCATCCCGCGCTCAACCTCAGCTTCAACCCACGACAAGCCTCGGCTTCATCCCACCGTTCAACCTCAGCTTTCATTCCCACGACAGTCTCGGCTTCATCCCCACGTCAACCTCAGCTTTTCAACCCACGACAGCCCTCGCTTTCATCCCACGTCAACCCAGCTTCATCCACGACAGTCTCGGCTTCATCCCACGTTCATCCCACGTCAACCTCAGCTTCATCCCACGACAGCCTCGGCTTCATCCCACGACAGTCTGCTGTCATTGCACGACATGTCTTAGCCCGTCTCGTCGTGCGGTAATAGTCCCGTGAGATTACAGCCTCTCGGCTTTCACCGTTCATAAACAGTGGCATTAACCAGTCCTAAATGAGAGGCTTTGTGATGACAGGGGCGAGATTGATCCAGTGAGCGGTGACGTGATCGCCCGTATCGGCAACTAAACTCCCAGGCAGAGAGTGACGCCGAAGACGAGAAAACGTTGACCCAGGGCTGAGGGTGGTCCGTTTTAGAAATCCGGCAGTTCATTAATGGGCAGTGGGCACTGGACAGCTGTCTGTTCGGCCGCCCCCTGCCCCGCATGATATCCCCATCAGGATTATCTCGCCTAGGGTCAGATATTGGAATAAACATAACAATTTCAACATAAACACAAATTGTATGCATATTGTATCTGTCATAACATATTGAAAAAACACACAGATGAAATTGTATTGACATTGATCATTACTTTAAAATGACCTGTAACCTCATTATAAGTAGAAAAATACATAAATTAAGGCCAAAATTATGTTCTTGGATTTTTTTCCTGTTCAAGCTTCGTCAGCAAGCTTTAAAAGCTGACACTGGCGGATCCAGACTCTCTCTGTGAGGGGCATCTTTTTGTGGCAAAGAGGTACCCCATTTTTCATCGATTTAGGCCAGTCACCTTATTTTGGCATTCGAGCTGAAAAAATGCACTTTTTTCCAAAACACTATTTTTCGTAAAAAACGCGATATTCCGTAGCATATACATTATACACATATAAGAAATACTAACGTTTATTCCATACCAGCTTGCAGGGGTGTCATCGATAATTGTTGAGTGGGGACGGGGTCAGCTGAAATGACGAAAAAATGTACCCCAATTTGAATGCGTGCATTAAGCTTTTGCAGCATTTTTCATGTTGATTTTCATTGTATAGTAAGTACTTAGATATTTAGCGCTGCGCACGATTTTTTGGGAAGTTAGGCTGATAAAACCCAGAAATATAGGCGGTGGGCTTTGATGAAAATAAAAGGCTAATAATGTTATTCACTTAATTCAGCGTTACGACGAACCAAAGACGACGATTGCTTTGATATAACGATTCCTACCGATGTGACGCCGCGAAAAAGCGTGAAATTTTAATTTTAGTTGGTCGAAAACGACATTTTCATATTCAAACTAGACCGTAATTGGAGCTAAGCCTCAGGTAACCATTTTCCTGAACTTCCCAAGGGCCCTCTGGTCGGTTCAGGGCCCTCCAGGCTTCTAAGGGGGCCCTTCTGACCTGATGAGAGACTGTGCTTCCTGTTTTGCCGCTTTGTCAATATGCTCAGAGTGCCCTTCAACCTGCCCTGGGGCCCCTCCGTGCTGGTTGGGGGCCCATTCGGCATGTTCAGGGGTCCTTCTGACCCACCCAGGTCCCTTTCGGTCTGGTCAGTGGCCCCTCTGACATGTACAGGGGCCCTTTGAACTTACCAGGGGCCCTCTGGTTTGTGGTTTGATGACAGCCAGCTGTCATCGCCACAATGTCCGTTCCAGAAACTTTCTCCGCTGGTGTCGTTACGCCCTTGCTGAAGAAAGTCGGGCTCGATCCAAAATATGGTTGGACACTATAGAACCGATATCTCTGACAACAATAATGTCCAAGCTACTGAATGTCTACTTTTTAGATGAACTAACTGAGTCGTTTCCTCCCAACTGGTTTGCAGTTTGGTTTTATAGAGAATCGGCAGGAACAACTCAGGCATCCTTGCTTTTGTCTCCCGAGACTGCACAATGGCATTTGCAGCGTGCTCCCCTGTAATTTGCTGCCAACATTAGATGCTCGAAAATGCTTTGATAGGATCTGGATGATGGCTTGTTTCTTTCGGCTGAGAAAGTTGCTAACGCCCTCGTCGTGGCATTTGCTAGTGGTAATGGTTACCGTCCCCTGACGCCTGTGTTATTACGCCTGGCCACCGATGCGGAAAAGCTTTTGTCATCAATCGAGGAACGAGGCAGGTGCTATTCTGTCACCAACCTTGGCAAACGTGTTTTTTGAGCCTCTGTAAGCCTCTTGATGGGATAGCAATGTCGGTGCCCAACTACTTGGCTGTCATGTTCAGCCGTCTGCTATGCAGATGATATAAATGCTGCTTTCAACACATGCAAGAATTCTTGGTCGTTTGACTGCGGATAGTTGAAGAACTTTGCTGCGTTTCTGGAGGATAGATTTTGGTTCAACGCTCGAATCTGCAAAAAACAAAAGTCATTGCCATGTATTTGAGCGGGGTTGCTGTCTGAGCCTTCCCGTCTGGCACCTTTCGGGCCATGCATGCTCTGCTGTGCGATCGGTGACCGAACACCCTCGTGTGTCGTGGTGTCAGCAAGATCTTAAAGGCTCCCATCACGCCACAATTAATCGAATCCGCCGGGCTCGAGGGGCATTCTAGGGTTGACTCCTGTGCAGGAGTTTTAGGCGAAAATTCATATGCGCCTTTAGAACAAGGCCTTTCTTTGGAAGACCGTCGTATTACAAGCCCTGACCTTTGGGGTGCGAAGTAAGTCTTCCTTAGCTTCCCAGGATATTGACTCGCTCGAGGGTTTACAGTCACGTTGCATTAAAGCTGCTCTTTGGTCTCTCTAAGTATGGCTCACGGCAATTCTGCTCTGCTTATTGCGCTTGCTGGGTATTCCTAGGAGTGCATGAAGAGCTGAAGGAGAGGCAGTGCTTTTGGGCTGGCTGGTTATTTTCTCGATGTAACATCACCGGTTGAGCCAAGTCTTGACCTTGGCAGACTAGCTATGCTTGCGACTATGACCCCCAGCCAGCTTTCTGGCACATTCCTTGGCCTGGTAAATATAAGCTTCTGAATGGTTCGTTTTAAGAATGTGCCTAGAAACTGCTGGTGGTCATTGTAAATGCGAGTGGTTGTGCGAGGACTATTGCGTCCGATGGAGTTGATAGATTCGCTTAGGTTTTTGCTCGGTCTGGAAACGACCTATGTTATCCCGTCATTTGATACGCCTTATGTGCCGCATAAATAGGTTTATGATTATGTGTGGCTGACTATTTTGATGATGGCGTGGTTGTTGTTGTTGTGTTGTGTCTCATGTTTCTGTTAGTTGTTTTGTCTTCTTATAGGAGACGCATAATAAATTGATTGATTGATTGATTTGTCCAGGGGCCTCCAACCTGCTCAGGGTCTTAAAACCTGACAAGGGAATGCACTGTCTGTTTTTTTCCTTGCCGACATGCTCACTGCTCACTGCTCAGGGGCCTCTCCGATCTTACCAGGGGCCCCTCTGTGCCGGCTAGGGGCTCATTTGCCGTGTTCAGAGAGCCCTCTGACCCGCTCAGGAGCCCTTTCGGCTTGTCCAGGGGCCCCTCTGACATGTACAGGGTTCTGTTGAACGTCCAAGGGCCCTCAGGTCTTTCAGAGAGGGCCCTGGTGCCCCTAAAGAATCTCTGAAGTGTTATAACTCTCGAAAAAACACGTTTGCGTGGTCTTCCGACTCTAAAGACGGGAGACCACACAACATAATGACGAGCCCACGATACCACGCTTCGCGTGGTCTCGTCGGCCTTTTTCGGCCCACCGGATCGCCATGGGGGGGCGGCCACCCCCCCTTGGATACGTGCCTGGCTGACGACATGTATTGTTGACAAAGCTTCAATAGCGAAACATCCAATAATATAATTTCGGCATCAATTATAGATTTTCTGTTCTTATAGGTTTAGCGGTATATTTTTACACTATCGATCGGTCAATGATGTTCCACCACGCATTTTTTCTGACCAGAGTGTTTTATCAGCAACCACGGCTTAATTGTGCATTGCATTGGTTCATTAACCATAACGAACTATTCCTTTGTTACTGCATCTTTGTTCGGAACCTCCCGGCGACCTTCACAGTCGCTTCAACGTTCGCTCTGATTCAAATGACCTAATTATACCCGTCTATAATCACATGCCATCAGTGACTGTCAGCCAGCTGTCATCAGACTGTTGTCAGCCAGCTGTCCATCAAGTGCCCACTGTCCAGCCACTGTCATCAATGACTAGACTTCAGTGAACCACTGTCATCTCAGTTGAACTTGATCAGCCAGCCTAGTCTATCATAGACTGTGTCAGACAGCTGTTATCGAGTGAACTGTCAGCCAGCTGTCTTCCCGTGTGTCCAGCAGCATGGTCCTCAGCTGTGTGTCACCAGCTGTCATCCAGGATGATGTCAGCCAGCTGTCATCAGTGAAGTCAGCCAGCGTCTTACCAGGTGAATGTGTCCGCCAGCTGTCATCAGTAGACTGTCAGCCAGCTGTCATCAGTGACTTCAGCCACCGCTGTCAATCAGTGAGAGCGTTGTCACCAGGCTGCATTCGTGACTGTGTTCAGCCAGCTGTCATCAGTGACTTTGTCAGCCAGCTGTCCATCATCCGACTGGTTCAGCCGGGCTTGTCGATTCAGGGACTGTCGAGCCAAGCTGTCCGCATCAGTGACTGATGTCAGCCAGCTGTCATCAGTGACTGTGTCAGCCAGCTGTCATCAGTGACTGTGTCAGCCAGCTGTCATCAGTGAATGTGTCAGCCAGCTGTCATCAGTGACTGTCTGCCAGCTGTCATCAGTGACTGTGTCAGCCAGCTGTCATCAGTGACTGTGTCAGCCAGCTGTCATCAGTGACTGTCAGCCAGCTGTCATCAGTGACTGTGCCAGCCAGCTGTCATCAGTGACTGTGTCAGTCAGCTGTCATCAGTGACTGTGTCAGCCAGCTGTCATCAGTGACTGTCATCCAGCTGTCATCAGTCGGCCAACAGGCGCACTGAGCGGGCACAAATAGTTCCCTCACACCGGGAATGGTGAGCGGACCGTCATCGGACCGTCAGCGGACCGTCAGTGGACCGTCAGCGGCACCGCGGGCTGCCTCACGGCTAAACGGTCCGTCTCTTCACAGACCAGCCAGCTGGTGTGGCGGTGTAACACTGGTGGACGCCGAGCTCCACCCGCTCTCATACAATGGACGATGCCCACCGGGGGATTAGCCGGTCCGATGCGATGAACCGACTCGGGGCAGGTAAAGGGGACACTTGCCACCTTCCAAAAATTTCCAGAAATGTACGCCGTTTGTGGTTGGGCAAAATATGAAAGTAATGCTGCTGAACGACGATTATGGGATTTGTTTCTCACAAACAGTTGCTCAATTTCATGAAAAATGCGTTTTTAATATTTGGGGCTGATGATCGTCATATGAAGGATCTTTTCTGGGGAGAAAGAAATAAACCTTCTACGCAGCCATAAGTATGACTAGTAGTAGGCTAATGAGGATGGCCAAACGTAAAATAAGTCCGACTGTTACATCAACATTTTTAGTAAAGACGAGACGAAGACAATTGAAATCAGAGGTCCCCAATTTCATAACCATTGGCTAGGAATGTTACAGATGTCAAAATCAAACTCGAATTTCTCTGTGATTCGACCTCAGTGGTTGTTTGAATTTATACCATACATAATTGCAATGCCAAGCAGCCAAAATGGCTATCTCAACTCAAATATAATGTTAAGGTGGCAGTGTCCCTATTAACCTCCGCGCCTTCACATGGGGGGCCCGGGGTGTTTGACCACCACACCCCTCCTGTTTTTTTTTTTTTCTCAAGATAACGACAAAAAAAACGGACGGCGCGTAGCGCCGCCAAATTTGGCATAACTAATAATTGATCCTTTCCGCACATTTTGCGAAAATTCAAGTTTCGGATCGAGTTAGGTCAGATCACCAGGTCAGGTCAAGTGACCCGACCTACAAAACAGTTTGCGGTCGTGCCATGACCACAGTTTCTAACGGATCGATATCAAACTTTTGGGATTACATCAAGTCCAACAATCAGCATTCTACAAAAATCTCCTGTTATCATCTCGGACTTTTTTTTATTTCCTTGACTCGAGATCGAAGAGTCAATTTATGTGACCTCCCATTATAAGTCAATGGGGAGAAACATATAATCAGAGATGCATTCTTTTTCGGACGATATAAGTCCATTTCCGTCTTGACAATGTGTTAAGGAATATGATATATGTATGATCCAAGTGCAGGTTTTGCTCAGGGACCCTTACGAGGTCATCTGAGGTCATCCGAGGTCACCAACACCTTTTCGTCAATAACTCTCACCATAATGAAGATAGAGAAGTGTAACTTTCACCAATGTGTTTTTCTCGTCAAGACACATCTCCTGATATGCAACATGACCTACTTAGGTCACCATTTGACCTTGACCTGAGGTCATTTTTTAAAGTTGACCTACCATGATCAAATTTAACATATTTCAAAGCGCCTTGACGAGACAAACACGATGGCGTAAACACTAAACAGTATTGCGTTATCTGTGTTAGGTAAGAAGTTATTATGTAAGAAAATATTTTTGCATTACATTTTCATTACATTTTCTTACGGATATGTAAGAAAATGTAATGCACTTGAATCATTTCCCACACTAAATTGAAATGAAAGTTTAAGCTGCACCTGCAACTTATACCATGGGCGTTGAAAGCGGAGAGACCCCCCCCCCCCACCACCACCAAAGTAAAAGGCGTCCCCCAAACATTTTCGAATTTTAACATCACGCTTATGGGCGTTGCATGAAAATAATCGACTACAAAATGCCTCCACCCCCGCCCCCACACTTCCGGAAGGTGGCGACGCCCGTGCAACTTACATTTACCTCCAGACGTCAATTAGTCGATGACACCCCAACAACCTTCTCGAGCAAGTCCTTTTTAAAGACTCCAAATAATAATGTAGTATTCAGCCCATTGCACGTTGTAGCCTGGGTTGCATCAGCCATTACTGATGCGACGTTAGTTGCTCCGATGTGCAGGATACAAGGCCTCTGCCGCAGCGAACACGAGCCGGCCATGACAGGGACTGAAGACTGAAGACTGAAGACTGAAGAGGGCGGAGTCCAGTACGGCGGGTTGCGACAATTTCCGGACCCTCACGAGTCACGACAAGGGAAATGTGAACAGGAGGAGGCAGAATGCAAGTCATCGCCGCGCCGCGTAACAAACGCCACGGCAGCGGTGCCTCTGACGTCACACACAGGCTCGTGTGGTAATGTTGATAGCAGCGGCAGAGGATGCGAATGGCGGACACACAGCTGCAATGGGCGCTCGTCATCAATTCGCTGTAGTCTGTAGACATAGCATTAACTCTTCACTGTATGTGCGAATGTTTTAATGTCAATGTGAATGTGACTTGGCTTTTCCCGTAGACAGCAAAATCAGGAAAATGTCCATACAAAGTTACAGCGACAAAAAGAGCTTTAACAAGCTGTGTCTAGACTTTTATAATGAAGGTGGCAGTCATACAATAACTAGGAGACGGACCGGAGAGTCCGATGGCACGGTCCAGTACAGTACATGTGCCGAAGCGGCGCGTGCCAGCTGACCTGGCCGTACCGAGTTATGCAGAGCTAGCGACGATATCAGCATGCCTACTGCGGGAATGCGGCTGTGCTCTGTCAATCAGTCCTACAGCACCCCAAGGGACCAGACGAGTTCCCACGGCAACCACACTGGGCATGAGTGGGCAATACGCGACGCAATCTGCCGGCAGATCGCGTGTCCTTCACCGTGACTCACGTCGTTTACGACATGATATCATTATCAGTGCTGGTGTTTACAGACAGCAATTGACGCAATGCATTGACGCCGTGTCAATACCCATCACCAGTCCGACTCGTCAACAGTCTTCAACAGGTCCCAGGTGTCCAAGGCCAGGCAATATGAAATGCGGGGAGAACTGCGATGTGTTTGACCAATTTACCGCTGGAAGGGTTCAATACTGAACTCCTTCCGTTATGCGCCTGCACTAAGAAACGAGAGATCAATGGAATGTAGTTTTTATACATTTAGTCTGAATGCTTTGTATGGATGGCTTTCCAAGGTCAGGACCCGCGCTAAGCAGAGCTTGTTGCGCTGGTCCTGACCCTCACCACCGATGCGCAATTCCGTGTCGCAGAATTTAGAGACGAAAGTTTAACGTGCCCGACATACCTGGACACGGTCCGCCCCGCTCGCTGACGTCAACTGACCTTGAGTGCGACCGCCTCCACCGGCCGCAGGCCATCCCAGTCAGGAGCAAATAGTGAGCGCCGAAGCGTCTCGAACCCAGGGTGTCACTACCGAGATAAATCAGAAGACCAGCGCTCTCCCACTGAGCTACAGGGACGGACGGATGACTAGCTTTAAGCATAGGCGTAGGAGCCGAATTGCAGGGAGGGGGGGATAATTGCCCCTAAACTTTTTGAGTGGGGGGCAACGCCCGGCGCACCTCCCCAACTTTTGAGCTGTAATATCTAGTCCAAAATTACGAGGCATAGCCCACGACCGCCTGGGGGGGGGGTCGGATCCGGTCTCCCTTCGGGTTTTCCTGAATAATTTCCGAAGCGTTGCAGATATCGACGTGAAACTTGGTACTTCGCGAACATAAATGTTACGTCATCTATGAAAAAATGAGCAGTTGCGTCGAAACAAGTTTGAGATATACCGATTTAAGTGACGTCACTACATGACATTTTTGGTCGAAAAAAGCTCAATGTAGGAAAAATCGCCACAAATATAGTTATGAAGCAAATTGTAAATTAATTATGTTTAAAACCGTGAAATGCAAGTTCTATAAAATGGCATATTTGATTTGCCAAAAAATACCCGAAAATACAAAACTATCTCGGAAATTGACTATAACATCCATTTTTTTATAATTTTACCATTTTATATCCCAATTTGCCCCCCCCCCCCCAACTTCAAATGAGTGCCTGTGCCTCTGGCTTAAAGTAAGAACTCTGTTTTTAATTCCCTAAACATGCGAAATTATTTCGAACCAAAATGTGCCAAGTTTGCGGGCGGTGTTCGCGCCCGTATATCGTCAGCTCATGTACCGCTGCGGGACACAACATACCCACTTCTGATGATTGCACATATTCCAGTAATATGACACAGTCACAGACCCAGCCTTAGCTCGCAGCGGCACCGCGCGAAGGTATAACATATCCCAGAACTGAGGCGCGACCATCACCATTTTAGCCAGCTACGATGCTTCAGTGACCCCTCGAAACTCTCTGTCACCGCCACCATCACCGCCACCATCACTACCTCGCGTCACGCAATCATGGCACGTCATCGCGTCACGACGTCACGGCACGTCATCGCGTCACGACGTCACGGCACGCGCGTCATGTCACAGCCTCTCGCCAATGCGTCACGTGACGATGTGACATGACGCCATCACGGTGCTGCTGGCTGCCGCCGCAGCTGCTACCAGCACCGTCCGGTCACGACAGGCAGGCCAGTGGCCCACCTGTGGCCCAGGCCCACCATCGCACGACGGCTGACACTGCTGAGCTCGCCGCCACGTCAGTCAGAGCTGACCGTGCACAATATATGGCCAGGTCGGTCCGTCTCAGTCCGTCTCAGTCCGTCTCAGCCCGTCTCAGCCCGTCTCAGTCCGTCTCAGCCCGTCTCAGTCCCGCTCTCAGTCCGTCCGTCTCAGTCCGTCTCAGTCCGTCTCAGTCCGTCTCAGTCCGTCTCAGTCCGTCTCAGTCCGTCTGTTGAACGTGTCGGGCCGGTGCAGGATGCCGCCGGTTGACGCCAGCCGTCACTGACTGATGCGGAGGATGGCACAACAGAATGGCTAATGACCGGTCTCCGTGTGAAGGCCTGCATAAGAATGGGCCGGTTACGGTCGGATGCGCCGCCGCCGCCGCCCACCCTTCTGACGCGGCTGCGACCGCCACCTGGGAGGGAGTACAAGCCGACCACGAAGCTCGCTGGATGCTGACAGTCAGGACAGACGAGCAGCGCACAACATGACGACGCAGAGGGCCCAGGTGGGAGTCGAGACCGCAGGGCGCACCGTCGAGTGAAGAGAGGAGAGAGATGAGAGGCTGTGGTGGATCGGTCGGCGGCGGCGGCCGGCGCGACCGTCTGGTGAATTGAACATGACCCAACCCCCGCCACCCTCAGCCCGCCGATGGTGCCGAGCCCACCGCGCCATCTGATGGATCCAACCTGTGCACAGCGGAAACATCTCGACTCTGATGACGAGCTGGTTACCTCGGAACGCGAATGAGTGAGACCATGGTGAAGAGTCCAGTGATACGTAGTGTAATAGCAGATGTGCTAGATGAGGTGGCTGATCGAGTATGATTAAAACAGCGAGATTATCTCCTAAATATGAAGTTGACTGAGCTAAAGTCAGGACGCAGGAGTATGCTTCAACGTTGGGGGGGCAGGATTTTAGCCTGCAACGAGTACTCAGCCGGAAATCCTGCCTCACTTCATGAATTCCTGCCCATTTTGAACACTAGTCACTTTTGGTTGTAGGTATTACCTATTTACGCCACTAACTCTTCCACTACAGGTATTTTGATACCTTAATTTGACTGACAATATTACTTGGCTATTTCATATGCTATACCGGATTTTTTTGAAATTATGATGACAAAAAAAAAATCAGATAGATAAAACTAATACATGTCATGAAACATGTCAGATAACGCACAATTTAACAAAACTTTACCGAGATTTGACGTGTGCAAAATTTGAAGTTGATAACCATTAAAACTGACTGACATTTATGACCTTCCAAAGACCAGAATCGAACCACTTCGACGGCATTACCTGACCGTGGATATAAAATGCAATTTTTGCGGTTTTTTGCCTTTATACTAAACTTGAGTTATTTGAAACTGATATCGCTTTAACTTTTTTCAGCTCTAGACGCAAAAAAAAAAAACATAGCCAATAAACATGTAATTTACAAACGACTAATGACGTAATCAGCAGGCGTGACCTCTTATGACCTCGGATTGACTTTGACCTGATTTTAAGATCATCCATCATTTGAGTTTATAGCGTGATACTATACAAAGCCTTTACAGATTTGGTGAACTTTGAGGTTTCAGCCCCAAAAATCAATTTGCTCCTTTTCGTTTCAAATTGACCCAATTTGTGTGAAGATGATTTTTTTAATCGAGAAACAAAATATGCATAGGTTGGCGTTTTTTAAAATCAGCATCGTCATTGCAATCGTTACTGTAATCACGAAGTGTAAAAACTCTTAAAATTCTGACTCATTAAAGTTTACATATGGGTTTAGTTTAGAATCATTTGAAACTAATGGTTGACGTCTACGGTACTGGTAATATTCTAACTCAATTTTCTGAGTTTTCACCATTCAGTATTAAACTATCCCTTTAAATGGCCTAAACAGCCTCAAATTCGACTGGAAAGCAATAAAACTAGATCCTAACCTATAAATTCCAAACATTCAACTAATGAACATGTTACTTTTTATCCTCCCACATTGATGTGATTCTCTTCAACATCTTTGTTCATCAAGGAAACTGTAAACAGAAAAAAAATCGATCCTCAGAAAAGTTGGGGGCGACGCCCCCCCCCCCCCCCGCGAAAAATGGTTGGAAGGGGGCCGCTGCCCCCTCTGCCCCCCCCCCCAGGTTCCTGCGTCCTGCTAAAGGTCACATTAAACCATAGTCTGCCTCGACGTTTTTACAGCTCTTCTCCCAATCGATTTGCAAGCACAGCCTGCCATGTCCTGTTTCGGAGAGTGTGAATGTGGGTTAGCGCTGGAATAGGGATTACGCCATAGGTGAACACAGCAGTCAGCCACAGGTTGTTGTTGTGCGCCAGTGGCAGCCAAACCTTCAGAGAGGGGCAAGCCAGTCATGATGGACCATCCCCCCCCCCCAAAAAAAAAACACCCATCATATTGAAAAAAACTCTACGGATTTCGGCTACTTAGCTTTGTATGAGACCACCTTTTTTTATGTTTTCCTCATTTTTTTTATAAGGCTGGATTGACCAGGACCTTTTAAAGAGAGAGCTGCCCCTGAACCAGGCACGTAACGTGACGTGCTGGTTACCAGTATTTCGTCCGGGATGGCTAGAGGCACCTGGGCATGCTCGAGAGGTCCCTGGCCAGGTTTTTTGGGCCCTTGGCACAATGGGCCTTTGGACATGCTTGAAAGGCACCTGCGCAAGTTTGTTTGGCCCCTCTGGGTGGATTCAATTAGTCCCTGGACATGTCCAAAAGGCAGTCTGGGTTGGCTTCGAATCAAAGGCCCTTTACAGTTTACATGCACCTGAGTGTCCTTTTGCCTAGTTTGAGGGCTACTCTGTGTTTTTTAAGCCATTTAGCTAATGCAAATTGTATTTTTGCGAATCTCTGAGGGGCCCCTGTGACCCGTAAGGGGGGGCAATCGCCCCTCCCCCTGACTGCGCCCCTGCACACAGCATAGGTGCAAAGTGCACACAGCACAGGTGCACACTGCAGTGCCGCAGGCATCAAATATGGCATGTGCCCTGCGGTCCAGTCAGCACGTCATTCAGTGAGTTTTTAGGACGTCAGACGTCTGCATGGTCGTGCTCTGGTTTGGTATTTGACAATGCTTTGTGAGGATTGGATAGGAATCTTTCGTTTGTGGAAGCTCAGGCAGCTGGGGCGCGCTCGGATCATGTGAGCCACAGAATGCAGCAGAGGAGAAAAGTGAAGAGCAATAATCCCTGGCCTTATGTTCGTCCATGGCACTTCGATAATCCACCAGCCACCGAGATGGAGCAGGGCAGCCTTTGATAGAAAGGCAGCCCTCACTCCTGGTGAGGAGACATATCCACACGGCCGGTAACCGACATCACCGGGCTAACGGTCGGCGCGGTGGAGGATCGAGGGCTGAGGACTAGTATTAGATAGACCTGTGACCACGACGCCCAGCACTTTAAGTCAAGGCCACATAGCTTGGCCAGGTGCTTGATGACAAACAGTCGATTTTAGAGACAATCTCAAACATTGCTCTTTATAATTCCAGAGTCGTGAGCGAGATTTCTACCAACCAGTAACATTATAGACTTATTAACCACTTCAGCCGCATTCCGTTAATTATATTAATGTCACAAAATACAGTAGTCCATAAGACCCTCCTTGTCTAATTCAGTGACCTTTCTCAGCAGGGAAAGTGACAAATGTAAAATCAATTCCACTCAAACAAAGACGTTGACCTTTCAGCATTCAGTGGTAACAGGCTCCGACGCCTTCATCACCCGCTGACCTCATCTCGTGACCCTGGTCCCTGGGATTCAGTCAACTCGTGACCCCGTGGTGCTGAACCAGGCGTCCTTTGGAGCAGAAGCAAAACCACCTGAAACTTGTATTTAAAATCAATAAAGCTTTGCAATTTGTCACTGCACCTCTCCGTACCAGCCTCTTCTGACAGCCGTCACCGAATCGCGGCGG
>VOPJ01001830.1:0-11000 GCA_014673585.1 Semibalanus balanoides | reverse complement strand
AAATTGTCTTAAGAACTTCGAATGTACATGTTGAGAGCTTTCGAACGCTTCTATATCTCTATATCACTTTTTGTTTTCGAGTTAGAGGGGGGTAATTTTGACCACCCCCGCACCATGGCGAAGTTGTCTGGGAGGCACCTCAGGGCGCGGATTAAGATCAGTAACGCCAAAGTTGAGGGGGCGCCGCCCCCGCGGTCCCAAAGTTGGGGGTGCAAGCGCCCCCGCTGCCCCCCTGTTCCCGGGCCTATGTGACGGTGACCCATGTCGAAAAATCCTGTAAGATTATCCTGTACAAATGTACAATATTTTATATGTGAGAATTTGCCGATTTTCTTGCAAGATTATTGTACAAGAATCTTGTATATCTTGTACCATAATCTTGCACACATATCTGGTATATCTTGTACAAAAATCTTGCATATCTTGTATAAGTATCTTACAAATATTGTACAAGAATTTTGCATATCTTGTAAGATATATTGTACAAGATTCACACAGGATCTTGCAAGATGCATACCGCTGCGCCACGACAACTGACATATGGGACGACAATTACAGAGACCGCAACTACATCGTCGGTTGTCCCCCCTCCCGGGGGGCTACGCGAGAGACATCAGATCCCGAGTAGCAGGGGACCGCCAGATCTAAAAAAAATCGCCTATGTGGCAGTAAGGTACCAAATCGACGATTGGATGGTATGTGGGGTTAGTGATTCGCACACCCGATCAAAAACAAATATATCATAAATGGATGAACAGATCGAACGTAGTAAGACTAAACAAAGAGTGATAACAAAGACGAGTGAATGGAAGTAAAGATGATGACGATGAGTTCTTGAGCGCCGTGGCACGGCCCGAAGATGTAATAATTGCAAAAAATTGATAACGAAATCAAGTGGCAAGAAAAACAATACATGCGCGTGCGGCGGTGGATGCAAGGATGAACGCCATCGTGGCGGAACGCCCGAAACAACTTGGCCTTCGGTGGAGGCCGCTTGGAGTGGGCCAAGGGCGCTACAATATTGCAATAATGTGGAAATATGAGATCAGTATAATATTTAGTCGTGTACCACTGGTGGATTCAGGGGATCACCTAAAGTCACTTTAGGTGATTTCGGAAAACGATGTTACCTCCAATATCTTTATGTATCAACTGATTCGATCAAAACAAAACAGTAGCGTTGTCCCGACATTCTTAAAAAGGCCGCACCTCCGGAATGGATGTGGTTTCAGGGTCATATATCGAATGTCAGATCACTGGAGGTGATTTGAAAACGGTGTAACCTCTTCATATTTCTTTTGTATCATTGCGATTTAGATTCAAACAAAACACATTAGCGTGTCTCGCCGTCTGGACAAACCGCACTTCCAAGAAATTTGGTTTAGAAGGTCATTAATGGTCAAAATTCATGTCACTTAGGTGGTTTGCGCAAAACTACCCTAAAGTGACCTTGTCTTTGACCTATGAACTTAAAACCAAATTTATCGGAAGTTGCGGTTTGTCGTGACGGCGGAGACACGCTATGGATTTTGTTTGACGAATCAGGTCTGGAGTAAAATAAATGTCTTAGGGTACAACTTTTTCCCAAAATCACTCAAGTGACATTGACCTGGACCGAGTGACCTTGAAACCATAATTTTCCATCGGAGGTGCGGTTTGTGCGTACGGTGGGACACGCTATGGTGGCAAATCAGTTGATAAATAGAGAGTTGAAAGGGTTACACCGTTGCGTTTAACTTGATGACCCCTAGAGGTGAAACTAGTGTCGCTATCGAAAAAACGGAATAGCTTATTCGTGAATATCTCGGCAAGACTTGACCTTATTACGGATTTTGAACCAAAGTCGGAAACTCGTTTGCTGAATTTGTATGCGGGAATACGACAAGCTAACTACGGACATCTTAATAGTGCGAAAATTAAATAACAGTGTTGTTATCCATCACCCCCACAGTGTGCGTAAAAGGATACAATCCAGATTGTCTAGTAAGACCATTAAGCTTGCATGAATTCTGCATGTGAACTTCACAAATTAGGTGGTATGATTTCAAATCATGTAAGATAAACACATCTTATATACTGTCTTGTAAGATAGTCTGCCACCAAGATACACAAATCTTGGCAAGAATACTGAACCAGCGTTACAAGAATCTTGCAAGACTTAAAAATATTGTGGGACGGTCTGCGAAATCTTGCAACATCGTACAAGATTTCGCAGATTCTGACAAGGTCTTACAGGATTTTCCCACATGGGGATCTAAGATGAAGTCAGTTTTGTGGCCACCCAATTATAAGTCATTGAAAAACATACAATTGCATACCTATAAATCCAGCGGAAATGGACAAATGTGCCAAATTTTCACCACTCACAATTTCACAAACCTTTTGCGGCATGGTAAATCAACATCCAACATGAAACATCCATACGACATTGTTGTTCTGCGTCATTCATGAGGTCGCAGGACCCAGAGGTCATGCGTCATTTTTCTTCCATAACTTTTTACCGAATCAATTCAGAGCAATGTGATGTTAGCCATTAGCCATTTTCACGATGGATTATTTTGCGCGAAATGTTTTAAGACATCTTAAGATGTTTTGAAATGTTTTAGTATGAAAGTTTTAGTAGTCTTGTTCTGTTCCGTAACTACATAACTTTTTGCCAACCCGGTTTTTTGCCTTGAAATGTTCTCTTAGAATTTGGTTAATATGTGGTTAAGAATATTAGTATGTAAACCAAACAATGCGGTTTGGCTGGTAATAGCAAGATTATTGTGGACTATGTATAGGTTAGCTGTACTACATAGTATCTCAGTCTCACTTGACACTTTTCGAAACATCGGTCTCGGGCACGCTCTTGGTGCTCAACAAAGCGAACTCCCCTTGACTCATAATGGACTCGCCTCCAGCGAATCGTTTCTATCGCATTAA
The DNA here is from genome assembly GCA_014673585.1 of Semibalanus balanoides. Taxonomy (NCBI): domain Eukaryota; kingdom Metazoa; phylum Arthropoda; class Thecostraca; order Balanomorpha; family Balanidae; genus Semibalanus; species Semibalanus balanoides. The sequence goes on along the minus strand of VOPJ01001830.1, from coordinate 8,075 downwards.
TGCGCCATGCAAGGGAAGACCTGTGATCCATGACGCTGCCAGATTTAGTAATTAATATGGCGGTATGCTTAACTGAACGAATGGACTCTAGACGCATATGTTCTTTAGAACGGACAATTTTGTATCATATTCTCGTAATGAGCTCATTTCATGTTTCCATAGCTCTTGAATAATGATAATATCACCTAAATCAGTAAGGTATTTTTCTTGAAATATATCGTATAGGTACGTATACTAAAACGTTCATACTAAAACATTTAAAAACATCTTAAGATGTTTTAAAACATTTCGCGCAAGATAATCCATCGTGAAAACGGCTATTGTGTTTAACTTGTAGAGACAATTCGTTTGATGTGAAATGCGACCTTAACATAACCTTGACCTCTCCTCGGATCAGGTCAGGCCTAGCCCATATTTCACCACAGACTTGTCTTACTTTCACCTTCCCTAAATAACACAATTTACTTTACAAAATTTGAAACAGGATTGGCAGCGATCGCTGTATGCATACAAATGGTTGCTTACTGTTTAATGGTTTGAAATACAATTGACAACGTGTCTTCTAACAGATATAATCATGGCGTGAGTTTGGCCGTTAGGCCAAAAGCAATTAAGGTAGCATGGGCTATGACCCTATTCTCTCCGGAGTCCTTTATTCCAACCAATCCCGAGGGCTGGTCTCTATTTTGAAATCAAGTCAAAACATTCATAGTTAAACCTTGCAGATAAAAAAAAACGCCGTGCAGGTGCTCGGCGCCACCTTCGCCGTGGCGGGGGCGTCTAACGCCCCCGCCACGGCGTCTCTTATGGCGTCCCTCCCTTCTAACTCGTCTCCTTTGGGGAGAAGACGGAATGCAAAAATGGTTCGATAGCACGCCAAAAAATAATGTTGGTCTATTTTGTCGTTTTGGGGCTCAGGTCAAAATCCAAGTCACCGGAGGTCATCAAAGGTCAAATTTTCAAGTAAAGGACGGCTCCAGAAGCCCCCCAACTATCTCGTGACCTATTATAGCTAGGAACAAACGGAAATTTTTTATTCATGAGTTATGGAAACATGAAATGAGCTCATTACAAGATTATGATACAAAATTGTCCGTTTCTAAAGGGCAACATATGCCGTCGTAGAGTTCCATGTCCGATTCAGAAGAAGCATACCGGCATATTAGTTTCTCAATCTGACAGCGTCCAGGTCACAGCTGCACTGCATAGGCGCATTAATGCGCTAAAAACGATTTCGCTTGGAGGCGAGTCCACTATGGAGTCAAGGGGAGTTCGCGGTTGTTGAGCGACCAAGAGCGTGCCGAGACCGAGATGTTCTGAAAAAGTTCAGTAGGATGAAGAGTTACAGATGTCCATACAGCTAACCTATACATAGTCACAATTTATCGTGCTATACCACCAACGCCAATTTTTGTAACATACTATATTCTTACCAACATATAACAAAATCTAGAGACATTTCAAAGGCAAAACCGGTTGCAAAAGTTATGTAGTTAGGGAAAGAACAAGTTATACTAAAACTTTTCATACTAAAACATTTCAATACATTCTTTAGATGTCTTAAAAACATTTCGCGCAAATTAATTCCATCCGTGACAAATGGCTAAGTGGCTAACATCACATGCTCTGAATTGATTCGGCGTAAAAATTATGGAAACAAATGACGGCATGACCTCTGGGGTCCTGCGACCTCGATGAATGACGCAGAAACAACAAGTCGTATGATGTTTTTCATGTGGAGTGTTGATTTACCATGCAAGCAAAGGGTTTGTGGATGGTGAAAGATTTGGCACATTTTGCCAGTTCCGCTGATATAGGTATGCAATGTATTTTTCAATTGACTAATTGGGTGGCCACAAAACGACTTCATTCTTAGATCCCCATGTTGGAGAAAATCCTGTAAGACCTTGTCAGAATCTGCGAAATCTTGTACGATGTTGCAAGATTTTCGCATACCGTTACCCACAATATTTTTAATTTGCAAGATTCTTGTAACGGGTTCCAGATTACTTGAAGATTGTGACTTGTGGCAGGACTTCTTACAAGACAGTTTCTTATAAAGAGTGTTATCTACATGATTTGAATACATTCACAATATATTGTGAAGTTCACATGCAGATTCATGCAAGGCTTAATGGTCTACTAGAACAATCTGGTGTATGTTCCTTTTACGCACATGGTGGGGTGATGGAAAAACCACTGTTAATTTGATGTTCCAGCACTATTAAAAAATGTCCGTAAAGTTAGCGTTGAAGCGTTCTCGCATACAAATTCAGCAACGAAGTTCCGATTTTGGTTCTAAATCCGTAATATCAAAATCTTCGAATATTCACGAACTAAGCTATTCGTATTTCGATAGCGACCTAGTTCACTCTAGGGGTCATCAAAGGCTTAACAAAACGGTTTTGAGTTTCAAGGTCATCGGTCAAGGTCAATGTCACTTGAGTTGATTTTGGAAAACGTTGTAACCCTAAGATCTTTATTTATCCACCGATTCGATCAAAACAAACACCATAGCGTGTCTCGCCGTCACGACAAACCGCACTTCCGTTCAGGTGACTCCGACTCCAACTCTTGACACTCCGGAGTCGACTCCGACTCCAAGATCGACTCCGACCTTTAATTAGCTGAAGCTATTGTCAACAGACACAATAAGTAACCACACATCGCACAAATTATCCGATTGCAAGATGGAGATCATTTAATGGAAATATAGCAGGTCAATAAAATAAATAGACATCGTATGACCTTAGCTTTATATTTTACATTTTAAAAATCACAAAGTTTCCACCCACCTGAATATTTAAAGCTATAAATAAATACTGTAGTTCATGAATGAGACAACGTTTAACTCTTCTGAATAGGATACACGCAACTTGAAACCTGATTTATTTACAAATTGATTTATCGCGATTTTTTCGTAACCCGCCATTGACTGGGGGGGGGGCAAATACCACCTCTTGACAAACATTTGCAAAAGCTCAAAACCAACGGCGCTATCAACCTGAAACTTCGGATACGAGTCAATTTTATGCCTTCTGTGCAAGAATAAAGCAATTTCGTCGAAAATAGTCGAGATATAGCGGAAGTTGGTGACGTCACTACACGTCACAAGTCTGAGAAAACAAATTGATAACTTAAACAGATCGTACACCATTCATATTTTGGGCTAATGCAATAAAAAAACGCTAATGATAGCGAATTGAAAGCGCTACAAAATTGTTATCTCGGATTTGTTAAAAAAAACGTTTGTGACTCCACCCCCCTCCCCCACACCAGTGTTCGTCATGGATTGGGTGCACCCATGGGTGCCCACTCAATTCTTCCGATTGTCTGGGTTGGGTGTATGCATTTTTCGACTTTTTATGGGTACTGGGCGGGCATGGATATGACAATTTTTGAGGAATGTCGCTAAGCATTATTTTTTTACTTGACAAACCAAATGTTTAACCAGGTAAATATGTTTATTGCTAAATCTAAATAAAAAAGGCATGTTGATTGGCCAGTTTCGCCTCTAAAATGCAGTGTTGACGTTTATTAGTGCCTAGCTTAGCTGCTAATTAAATACCGAAAATCAGATAAAAATACAACATGAATTACTCATACTTCAGGACCATAAGTCAGTCAAAAGTGGTGATATTATTTTTAAAATGTGTTAGTGCGTCGTCCATATGCTGATCTTTAAAAAGTTTTCCAATGTTGTAATATCTTTGAAAGTTTTGATTTTGTGTGCACTTTTCCTTTTTGTGGGGTTGGGGGCATAAATTTGATATTGCCCCCAACCCATGACACCCATGCTCGTCATGGGTGCTCAACCAGCATACCCAGCCGAAGCCCATAAACACCAAGCCCAGACCCATTCAAATTCGTAATATCGAGGCCCATGTCCGGTCTGGTCCATTCAGATTAATAAAATAATTATTTTCACGAAATTTGCACCCATCCTAGCATATCTACTTGCATACTTTTAACAATAAATAATACCTGTAATGCGCCGTAGTTGGCGATAAGCGAGCGAGCGCGAAGGAAATGTATGGTGAATTTAAACTCAATCGGGAAAGTAGTTTGTGAAATAGAAAAAGGGTGCGCACGTGCGCACGTGCAGAGACATCCACCACTGACTTGTGGAAAGGCAGCGGCTGAGAGGTCACGAACCACACATTAAATTCGAACACAATCAGCCCAGCCGTTGTGGAGTTTTTGCGACAAAACACCTTTCAACACCCCTCACGCGGCACGCGCCACGCGCAATGACAGTCACCCACATGAGTCGGCACTGATTAAAAACAGGATTGATTGGATGGGGCTATTCAGTAAAGAAGCCCGTTTGTCAATCGGACGTGCGGTTGCAAAGATATAAGCTTCTCAAAAGCGTCGCCACGGGTCGGGTCGGGTTGGGTTGGGCCGCTCATAATCAGATTTTCCCCATATACCACGTAAAGACGAGCGAGCGCTTCGCGCTCGCTCGTAATTACACACCTATGTCTTGCTTTGGATTTGGATTTATCGAACACTTTTCGGTCAGTATTGTCATATTGGATCAGACTTTGGATCGGACATGATATGTTATTTTTTTCTTACACTACCTTTAGGTACTTACCATTATTTATTGTTCTCAGATAAATGCCAAAGTTAATTGTTTAAGTGTCCTATATTCATGTATAACATATTTACCTGGTTAAAACATTGGTTTGTAAGTAAAAAAATAATGGCTTAGCGACATTCCTAAAAAATGGTTCATATCCATGCCCGCCCAGTAAACCCCATAAAAAGTCGAAAAATGCATACACCCAAACCCAGACAATCGGAAGAATTGAATGGGCCACCCATGGGTGCAACCCAATCCATGACGAACACTGGATCTATCTTACGAGCGAACTATGTGGGGGAGGGGGGTGGAGTCACAAACGTTTTTTTAAACAAAATCCGAGATAACCAATTTTTGTAGCGCTTTCAATTCGCTATCATACGTTTTTTTATTGCATTAGCCCAAAAATATGAATGGTGTAACGATCTGTTTAAGTTATCAATTTGTTTTCGCAGACTTGTGACGTGTGTAGTGACGTTCACCAACTTCCCTATATCTCGACTATTTTCGACGAAATTGCTTTATTCGCACAGAAGGCATTAAAAATTGACTCGTATCCCGAAGTTTCGGTGATAGCGCCGTGGTTTTGAGCTTTTTGCAAATTGTTTGTCAAGAGGTGTTTTGCCCCCCCCAGTCAATGGCGGGTTACGAAAAAATCAGCGAATATAAATCAATTTGTAAATAAATCAGGTTTCAATTGCGTGTATCCTATTCAGAAGAAGTTAAAGTTGTCTCATTTTCATGAACTACAGTATTTATTTATAGCTTTAAATTATCAGGTGGGGTAGGAACTTTGTGATTTTTAAAATATAAAATATAAAGCTAAAAGGTCATAGATGGTTCTATTTATTTAATTGACACCTGCTATATTTTCCATTTAAAATGATCTCCATTCTTGAATCGATAATTTGTCGATGTGTGGTTACTTATTGCATGTCTGTTGACAATGCTTCAGCTAATTAAGGTCGGAGTCGATCTTGGAGTCGGAGTCGACTCCGGAGTGTCAAGAGTTGGAGTCGGAGTCACCTGAAAACCGATCGACTCTGCAGCCCAGGTTTAGACCTCTACGTGTTGTGTTTGTTTGTTTATTTCGATGATTGACATGATGTATGACATGATGTTACGATTGGATTGGCAGCTCAGCAAAACGCTGAATTAAAGGCGCTCATCCAACAAACCACACGTGTGCCACGTCGTGATTGTCTGTCACATCACGTGACGGATGCTATGCCACGTGTCTTGTACTGACCGCCACGGGTCACGTGCTCCGCAGGTGAACGGGCAGAGTTTCGAGCACATCTCACACCCGCGGGCCCTGGAGGTGCTGCGGGGCACCACGCACCTCAGCATCACCGTCAAAAGCAACCTGCTCGGTGAGTGATGCGCTGGGGGAGACGAGAGAGGATGCGGCTAAGTGAGGCTGAGCGGGGGTGGGGAGTCTGGTTCATAAGCCGCGAATAGTCGTTTGATGATGTAAGTGATTTCCCGTCCCGTCTGACATCTCTCCTCCGTGTGCTCTGCTTATTCACTGCATGAGTTGTAAACACTATAGTCGAGCGGCGTAGCGAAAATTTCGTGCGCTTTTTGAAAAAGTTTTGAAAATTTCACAACAGTTAGGCATTTGTATGAAGTTAAATTTTATTTGATGTGAGGGCAAGCTGGATTTTTCGCCCATTGAGGCTCGTGCCGGCCCACAGAGAGCGCGACGGTACCTCTTTTTGGAGCATGCTCAGTAAACGGTATTTATCCCTGGTTCCTGTTCTATGGCATGGTAGAACTTTTGGAGCTGTTGGGCCTATAGCTGACAAATGACTTTACCTTGCCACATTGATGGCCGTGAATTTGTGCACGTTTGTTACCCACTTGCTAGAGCTTCTTTTTAGCGGGGCACTTTCGCTTTTTTCAAGCACTTGACCTTGGCGCCGTTCATCCTGGTGTGTTTACTAAATATGCAGATTGTGCTCAGCTATAGTATTTAGAGATTCAAACTATCCTCCCATCGATGTTACCACGAGCTGGTTTGAAATAAATGCGGCTGGTTTGTTGCAGGGGGCGTTAAAATGGCTCGCCTAACCACAAAGTTTCCTTAATTTGACCAGATGTGAGGATTAGGCCCCCATCGCAGTCTTATCAGTATATGTCATCTTTTGACATATTAATATGACTGCTAACCATAAATAGACGTAATAGTGTCAGTTTCATTCACATGGGGCGAGCGAATGTCCTAACTTTGACCCATGCACCTTCACATTTGAAAAATCGAACAAGCTCAGTGTCATTTCATCGAATTTGAATAATATGTGTCCTTAAAATGGGTGATATGGGCCCGGAACAGTCTCATCACGATCAAACTTGTCATGTGCCACAGGCAGGGCATGTTACCACCGACGACAGTTATTTGTACGAGCGCTGCAACGGTGCAAGCATCTATTTGTCTGCACCCGGTATTACGTTGGAAGTGACTGAAAATCACTGCATTCTAAATCTGTGTTGAAAATCTATCACCATATGCGATCCCACTCAGTTATGCGAGCAAATGTGGTGTTAACACACATATGGGCTTGATACATTTTCGAGTTTGTCTGTTGCGCGTGCGCACGCTGCACACTCCTCTGTTTATATCTCAGAAAACCTCTGTCCGATTGTTGATGAAATTTTGGTATGTCAATTTTAGGCCTGGCTCGTAAGTGATTTCCCACTCCGGGCGTGTCGGCATCTGCTCAGGCACGTGCGCACGTGAACCCCTCTTTTTATATCTCAGAAATATTTAAGTCCGGACTGTGATTAAATTTAGTTATGTCAATTAACCCGCCTGGCTCGTAAGTGATTTGCACCCACTCACACGCGCGTGTTGACATCTTCTCTGCACCGTGCGCACGGCGCCACCCCTTTTTTAATATCTCAGAAACTCAAGTCCTATTGTGATGAACTTTGGTATTTCAATTAATGCCTGGCTCGTAAGTGATTTGCACTCACACGTGTCGGCATCTCTTTGCACGTGCCCACGTGCACACCCCTATTTTATCTCAGAAACCTCTTGTCCGATTGCCCTCGCTCACGTTGACTGTTGCGCTGTTAAAATAAATAAATTGCAGTTGAATATGCAACTGTTTGATCAAGAGCTTTGTGTATCACGCACCTATAGATATAATTGCGTAGACTCAAGACATAGACTCAAGACACAGCGATCACTGAAGATAATACCTAAAATATACAAAACACTTTGACTCTACAAAACAACAGACAAGACACTATGGCATTACAAACACTCAACTCTACAACACCGCTACTTTACACACTACTAGACACTACAAACATCAGCGTGGCAGCGTTACTACACCTTTTTTACGCGAGGCGGCATCTGTTCAATTCAGTTCGGCATTTCTGGTTTTAAACGAGAGCATGACATACTGTCTGGCATATAGGCAGGGGCGGCGCCACGGATTTTTGCCAGGGGTGGCAAAATTGATTGATTGGGTACGCATGT
>VOPJ01001829.1:0-10999 GCA_014673585.1 Semibalanus balanoides | reverse complement strand
CGTGTGCGTGTGCGTGTGCGTGTTTTAGTTTTCAGACACAGGTGGCGTCGGTGCGCACGGGCACGTGTCTGTACAAATACCAGTGTCGTGCCGTGGTCGCCTACAACAATGCGCCCGGCATGTGGAAGTATGTGTGCGTCGAAGGTGAGTTCTGTCAATGCCTCACACATCCGCTTAGTCAAGGAAACAATTTGCTTCTAGCTGAATCAAGATGCTAGGATTGCTTTGAAACCAGGGTGCGGGTGGACAATTCATCATACAAATAACTAAAGGGAGTAGAAAATGCAGCCTAAAAAAGAACATATGATGAACTTATGACCGTTTTTTAAACTTGCGCATTGGTCAGCTGTTACAAGTGGGCAATTCCAGGACAGATCACCAAGGCATTGGAACCACACCCCCTCCGATTTCGCTTTAAAGTGGTGTATGGGGTTATCTTGGGCGCTGATTTCGTTTTTATTTTTAAGGTCGTCGGGATATGGGGTCGCAAGATACAGGTCAACAAAAATGCAGGTCAAGGTCAAACATCCCACTACGTTTGTCATTATATATCCAAGATGAAAATACATATCAGGGGAAAACTATATATCATTAGAGAGAGGAAGAAACGACAAATACGACGATTTAATTATTTACCCCTAAATTCAAAATTTGACAATTTGATCTGATGATTTTGAAGTGAGGTTAAGATCAAACCATGTTTGCCCTTTTGTTTTTGTTAAAATTTGCACATAAGTTGGCTCATTTAATTAGTAACATGCATGCAAAATTGCACGTGGTAAGTGCAACTCCTTGGGGTTCAACAGGGGGCATATGTTATGACGTCTTTATCCCAGCAAGTTTACGATATACAATTTTCTTCAAATGTATGCAATATGGGCGTCATTTAAAAGCACTTACCCTATAGAATGCACTTATGCCATTATTTGTGCATAATAAAAAAATAAGTAAAACAATATAAATTAGCAATAATATAAATAAATCGTATCGTCCTGCTAATGGACTTTCGATCCGACAAGATATCGTACCAACTACCGAAACGCCTTAAACGCGAAGGACGAGCGAGTCCGAATAAATCTGCGTCAATTTTTATCACCGTCAACGGAGTTCGTCTTGTGCAAAGCATTGCTTTTAATTATTGTTCGCGTATGTGTTATTTTGCCGTCCGCAAATAGATCGAACTAAATCGATTATTTTGAACTAAATAGGTTTTTAGCGGTATTTTAAATTTGTTATTATTAAGCTTCATGTTTGTAGGCAACAATCATTTGGGTGGTATTAGATGGATTTGACGCGCTTTTACAGCGCGCATCATTTTATCGATCTAGCACCCTTTTGGTTTTGAAGCACGGCGGTGTAATTAAGAAATATTATCAAATCGTTAATAAAAATATTACAGACAGATTTAACAGTGAAATATTTGCATGCAAACCTAAATTTTGAATGCATTTTAGAGACGGTACATTGTCTACAATTGGGTTTTGTTCATCGCTTCACGTCCCATTAGTGCTGAGCACTGATTTAAATTGTGAAGACGTCATAAAACTCATGATTTGCGCTTGTATAGCCAGTAGCTTTGCACGCACCACGCGCCGCTGATCGACACATAGTGCATACGCGGCGGAATGTGTCTCACGCATCTGTGTTTCGACCCGTGTCTTTGCGACTTTTGGTTGCGAGATATAGGTCCGGTATTGCAACGATGTTTTGTAGGTATTTTTTTGGACGGAAACAGGGTGACGTGCGCACGTGCAGTGTGACCCAGAGTTTTACCTGTGCAACATTGCCAGTGGTGTCATTCATATTAAGGAAAAGTTCGAAAGTTTTAAGACGATAGACGGAACGGTTCAGAAGCGGTGGGCGAAAAACTACCGGGGGCAGAATCTGCCCCCCCCCCGCAGGGATTAGGTTAATAATTTATAAATAGGTTAATATATATAAATAGGAATAGGTTAAAGGGGGTAAATAATTTTGAAATATTATTTGTTTCTTCTCTCTAATGATTTAAAGTTGTTATCTTATATGTCTTTTCATCTAGGAGATATGATGACAAACGTAGTTGCATGTTTGACCTTGATCTGAAATTTCGGTGTCTTGTATCTTGTGACCCCGTAGCCTGACGACTATATACATTCAGAAAAACGAAATCAGCGCCCATAATAACTCATGCAACACTTTAGAGTGAAATCGGAGGGGGTGTGGTCAGGGGCGTCGCCACGGATTTTTCACTGGGGGGACACTGTCACAATCGCAGTCAAAAGCAAAAGTGGTTGACCGGGGGGTAGAGCGAGCCGTGCCAGCCATCCACTGCTGTACGTCCGGCCGATTTTGGGAGAAAAATGCGTTTGCAGAACCTTGGGGCGGGGGAATCATTGGCATATTCATGGCCCCTTGGCCCCCTAGATACGCCCCTGGAGAAGAACTTATTTTTGCGAGTGTTTGTTCATGGACATTTATTACCTCTTATCTTCTTCTCCATCGTCCAGCAAGCTAGAAGCTACCCTCATATGATTGATTTCCAACAACGTACTTTCTATGGGTTGGAGGCTGGAGCGGTTTTTCAACAATAGTAAGTGTTAAATTTACTTTAATAGTGCCGAAAGAGATTATTTAGTAAATAAAACACAATAAAAGAAGCTTTTGGCTTGCGCCTTCACCGGAGATTCTGATAGCTGATAAAGGCACCAGCAGAAAGCTTATCTTTTTATTTACAATAAAATCATATTGTTCGGCACTATGATAGTTAGTTTGACACTTATTATTATCATTAGGTATGTCTCTCAAAACAATGTTAAACACTATTCAAGAGATCTTCAACTATTTGATTTATATCAAGCATTCTGCTGTTGCACTCATTTATATAAATTCCAGAGTTTCAAACGGACTATAAAGTATAAAACAGATTGCTGTTTGAACACAGCTTAGCATATTGATAGATGTAACCATAACGTTACGCTATTCGCTGCCTTGGCTGAACTACCTATCTAGTGGCCTTGAAGAAATGGCGAAAAGAATGGATGACCTTAACATTCAATAGCAAAAAGCTAATCTTTGTGTTTCCATACTTTTAGCTGTCATATCAAAAATGTATTTTCTTAAAAGTAATTAATCCGCTCCCACGCGTATTCGGAATTCCTGCATTATAATTGCCATCCTGCGTTTTATTTAGGGTGGAACAAAAGTCAGTCAACAATACCAATATATATTTTTTTAGAAATTCGGTTTGGGCATCGTCCATACATGGTTCTCTCAGTGGCGGCGGATTTGATTTTGACATGGGGGGGGCAAGACTTCGATCAACTCAGTTCACGCAGTCATATACAGGGGCGTAGAAACTCATTTGATGTTGGGAAAAAAGTCTCAAAATTTAGGATTTTATTGTCAATTTTCTAAATGTTTCGGTTTTTGACAATATTGGGAAGGGGTGGAACTTTATATCTCTTGGGGAGGGCCCAAGCCCCCCCCCCCAATGATTTCAAATTTAAACATTAGGCCTATGGCGTTGCATGGTAAGAACTGAGTTAAAATATTTAAAATAAACATTAGGGCCCCCTCTCAAACAATTTTATAAAGTTCCGCTTGTGATTTTGGGGTCACTTTTGTGAAAGTCTGGGATAATTATTTTGAAGAACTCGTAATTTTACGTATTTTTATATCTAGGCCCCTGTATATGACGTTTTTTTATATTTGTATTTGCAATTTACTACAAAACAAGTTTTTTTGCAATTTTTCAAGCATTTAGCTACCAATTTTCGACCAATAATGCCATGTAGTGACGTCGCTAAAATTGGTATATCTCGCTTATGTTCGACGCTACTGCTAAAGTTTTTCGTAGAATATGACGTAAAATTGATGTACACGAAGGTATAACAAGTTTCACGTCGATATCTGCAACGCTTCGGAAGTTATTCAGGAAATACCGAGGGGGCCGGATCCGACCCGTCCCCAGGCGGTCGTGGGCTATGCCTTTTAATTTTGGACCAGATATTAAGACTGAAAAATTTGGGGGACATTGCCCCTTCAATAAAAAAAAGTCAGAGGAGCAGTTTTTCCCCTGCCCCCCGGCACCTACGCTTATTGGTCATATAGCTTAAACACATAGGTTGAAGGATTTGAAGGAAATTTAATGATGATGATGATATATCGTGATTTAGAGTGGCGATCTATCAGGGTTACCAGAGCCGCGAATTAAGTTAAGGGTAACATAAAATTGCAATGTAATTAGTACCAGAAAATTAATAACGTTTTCAGTAGCCATTGTTTATGTTAAGTCGTTCCTTGTTAATTCTGTTTGGCGCATATAGACGTTAGAGTGGAAAATCTGCTTTATTTAATTAGCTTCAGCTGAAACCGGATTGAATCATATTGTCTAAACACTGTTTCATCATTAAATATTTTAATCATAAATAGTATTTTTGAACATGCTGTGGGTTTGGGTGAGGGCAAAAATCCAAGATGCCACAAAAGGCCTCAGGAACCCTTTTTCCTGGTTGCACATCTCGGTACTGATGCAAAAATATTGGTCCCTGGTCAGCAATTACGCCAGGAATTGCTGCCAGACAACTAATGTAATTCATTTCCCATTTTCCATAATGATATAAGCAATTGCAAAACTTTGTGTTTCATGCTGCGAAGCGGCGTCGAATATTACACCGGTTTTGACTGAGTATAACTGGATTTTGACTGTCGATGTAAAATGGCAAAATGAATTCACATGAAATTGAACAGAAGGGCTGACGTTGTTCCATTGTTTTTGGAGGGGGGGGGCAAATCATAGTTTCAGAACCTTTGGGTGGCATGACCTTTTTGTCCCCCCTGGATCCGCCCCTATTCTTACCTACTCACTACACACGGTGACAGCTGAAAGCTTTGGTGACGCCAGTCCCGCCGATAGGCGATACTGGCGTTCATCATGTGCAATCATCACAATAGCCGTTTTCACGATGGCTTATTTTGCGCGAAATCTTTTAAACCATCTTAAAATGTTTTAAAATGTTTCAGAAGTAGCCATCTTCACGATAGACAAACGATAAATGTTTTAACCCTCGCTCTACGGTGCCGTAGGGCGAGGGTTAACACATTTTTTTCGCATAATAGTTAGATCCATCGTGAAAGCGGCTACAACTAAAACATTTCAAAACATTTTAAAATGTTTTAAAACATTTCGCGCAAATTAAGCTATCGTGAAAACGGCTATTATACAAAAATATAACAAATAACGGCGCCGATTGTGGTTGTGAAGAAAAAGGACAATGTTAATTTTGGAAATGGAGTGTAAATATGAGCTTCCTTGATATGGTAATGTGAAAACGGATAATTTACTTACTTACTAGTTAGCTAGGTACTGGGTTCACTGGTGGATTTAAATCGGCGAATTGTTTTGGTTTGGGGGACATAACCTCCAAAAAAGTTTCACAAAATAAAAAAAATAATCGGATTTCGCTCCCTTTTGCATTGCATAAACGTTTTAAAATGAACTTTCCTTAGTGAAAGTTGCGTAGCTGTCCTACATCAATAAATGCGTAAATTTGTGCCGATTTCAGGCGGCTTGGGGGGGGGCATTTGTCCCTGATCCCCCCCCACACCTCTATGGATCCGCCAGTGAATGGGTTTAACTTACTATTTCGTCACAAATCCATCCAATGATGAATGACGGACGGTGACGCCGCTTAATCACTGATTCACACTGATCTATTTATCTGTAGTCTTTCCCGTTACAAATATGTTAAGAGAACCACCATGTTTATTAAGAATGCAACGCACTCAAAGGCCTTATTTACTCGACCAGTGACCACAACCAAAAACAGCGACGTTTTGTCTGCTTATGACTCCCACCAATATGGTGTTTAACTTGCGTTTATTGTGTCACTTTTCCTCATGGACCATACCATGAATATTTAACTGCCAATGTAAGAAGTAATAATACTTTTTATATACTTTTGCAATGCTTTCGATCATTTTGTACACACAAGTATTATAGATACATGGCAGAGGGATATATATAATATATAGACTACGATGGGGTCAAAATATAGTGGTTTTTCCCCCCGCTTGATTTTGCCCAAGCGGGCGGCTGCCCCGCTTTGCCGCCCCGAAATCCGTCCGTCCCGGCTTTCATCCAGTATGCTTCCGGCTTTTGTTAATAATATCAGCCCGAATTTAGTTTAAGTTAATTGATAACATTTTTAGGTAGAGGAAAGAAAAATCCCAAAAAAATATATAATAAAACTGGAAAGAATATTGAAGAGAAACGAAGTACGGACAACACCCAACCAAATTTCGAAAGCAATAATCGTTTGTCAACGATGGGATTATTTTCCTTGCGAAATGTATTTACAGTTATTTTTAAAATGTTTTAAAAATGTTTTATAGTAGCCATTTGTCACGAAGGAACCAATTTGCGAGAAGAGATAAAAATTTCACACCTCGTGGGCGGCTACGAGATCATGAAGGGAATGAGGAGTAAATTAAAACATTGTATTCGCAAATTAGTCCATCGTGAAAACGGTTACAACTAAAACATTTTAAATCATTTTAAAATGCTTTAAACATTTCGCGCAAAATAATCCATCGTAAAAACGGCTAATAATTTTTGACTGATTTATGTCTCCTAAAAGGGTTTTGGTTTTGATTAGGGTTTTGAGCTGAAATAGCAGTTTTGTAGCCCGTGTTGAAAAACCTCTAATTGCTAGTTTTCTGGACTGAAAAGGCTCTCCAGCCGAATATATTTGACTTTTTGTCGAAGGAATGTGAGCCATAAACAAGGAATGACAAGAATGTGGACCCTCGGGAGGCTATACAGTAATCTTACGCAACTACTCTCGAATCTGATTAGCTGAGCCGTTCGATTATTTCGTTTAACCTGCGGGCGGCCAGAATTACGTTAACCTGCGGGGGGCAGATTCCGCCCCCCCCCCAGATATCTCGAGAACCGCTCGGCCGATTTCAATGGGACAAACACCATTCGATTCGTCGTGACAAAATATTTCTTTTTGATTTCTTTATGATTCCAGAAATTGCTTTTTTGCCAGGGGGCAAAAAAATACGAAAATTTGGGGTGTTTTTTGAAAGGTCATTGTGGCCATGTGACCAATGCTGATCCACCGATTTGCATTGCAAAAAAGTATATTAATGAGCTTCCAATGGCAATGTTCGCAATGTAATAGAAAGGGCAAGATACAAAAAAGACGAAAAATCAATAGCGCACTCAGGGATAAAAAATGGGGAGAATTTTTTATGAAAAAAATGTGCCTTTTCAACTTAGTGTTTGGGACGTTGGGGAACGTCCACTTAGTTAGCTTCTGTTTGCTGTTTATTTTGATAAATGGAAAAAATGTGCATGAGGCGGAGTTCAAGGAGTAAAACAACGTGGGGCACCATGTGCGGAACGCCTCTTTATCATTCTTGTTATTTTGGAAGTCTGGCCTAATTGTGACGGAGGAATATCAGCCTCCAATAAGATATTATGTACCTGGAGTTCGCCTCGGCCCAAAAATATGTATAATCCAATTATGTATGATGTAAAAGCATCGACTTAGTTTCTGAGTTTTTATTTTCACCGCAAACTACGTAAGAAGTTATGCGCCCGCACACCCGCAAAATTCGAAACGACCTCCTAATAAAACATGACCCTGGAGCCGCCTCTGCTGGGCTGATTTTTTCCAAAATTGTCTAAAGAACACGCGTATTCAATTTAGGGAAAAGTCCTGAAAGTTTCAAGACGATAGACGTAACGGTTCAGAAGCGGCGGGCGAAAAACTACCGGGGGGCAGAATCTGCCCCCGCAGGGAATAGGGTTAAAGTTGCAGAGTACGCATATAGTTTTGATAAAATGAATAATGTACGTCCTTCTGTCTTGAATCGGCGTAATGTATGGCTATTTTTGACAATATGAAAAGAAGTTGTATTTCAAAATATAATAAAATCGTGTTTGAAAAAAAAATCAAATGTGAACTATTTCCTTTCAGTACCACCCAATCTAAATAAGAATGCGGGAAACCAAAATACACGCGCCTCACTGGGATATTCAGCCGAACACACACCTGCTGGAAAACACGCTGGGAGGCATATATGCCCCTCGTTATCTTCCCAACGAATAATCGCAGCAAGACACGCAAGATAGCAATCGACAGCTCCTAATGAGACGAATCTAAAATATACGCGACGTTTTCATAAATAAGAACACATATCAGGGTCAGGTCAAAGGTCGAAACTGAGGCATTTTGCGTTTTTTGGGGGTCATTCATTCCATCCAAAGTCTTCGGTTGTGACTATTACCGTTCAAACTGCTCTCAAATGCATAATGCACCGCCATCTACCATATAAGACAATTACAAATTGTAAGTAAAGGTCAAGGTCAATTAGTCAGATCAGAAAAGTTCAATATGCGCAAAATAAATACAAAGGTCACGCAGCTTATGTTTTGGGGGTTATTTTACGCTTGAAACTAAATAGAATCAGCTATTTCAACAAGCTGAACCTATATATGTTAAAGGGGTCCGATCACATTGGTAAGGTAACAATTTGAAATTGATTTATCCAAATAAATACAAATGTTTTTAGACCCATATTTTTATCAGACATACAGTGGTGGCACTTATATGTCTGTATGTAGTTACTAAAAGCAAAAAAAAAAAAAAACGACGTCATGAGTTACGTATAGGTACTTAGGGAGTCATGAATCATAAGTCACTCAAAAATACAGAAATTGCTTTGAAATTGGGTTTGAGTGTTGTTTATACTCGGTGCTCTGAGATGTATTCCGTTTTTAATATTTTTTAATTTATATGAAAATTTGCTTTGTTTAAAAATACGATATAGCCATATAAAACAGAATGCTATTTCCTTGCTTCCAACGTGTGATATGATCAATGTGTGTCAACCCGCAATTCTCTATGATTTTTCAAACATTTATTGTTTTTCCACCAACAACGGCATGACATGACGTCAATAAAACGTAATTATCTTCCAACGTACTGCATAACATAAATGGTATTGCTACTTTGTAAGAAGATGTATAATTGATGTAGCATATGGAGCTGTAAGTGACACGGTTATATCTATGGGAATGATGACTGGACATATGAGTCCAGGAGAGGAAATAAATACATTGTATTGCAGAGGCGCGCTCAGGAATCGAAAAGGAGGTCGTATTATTGCATAGGGGAAACTTTGGATGCATGGCACCTCAAGGGACATGAAGATCCTGCAGTTTGCCGGATGAAAAAAGCACTCAGGTTGGTCCTTTTAAAACATTTGAGAGAATAAGCGACGCCCATGGTAGTTGAGTAAAAAGCGCGGCAACTTATGTGAATTTGAAAATTGCAAGGCGAAACTAAGAGTAATTGTGACTTAGTAGTGATTATAATTTAGCGGAGGATATTCACAATATAAAATGGCTTCTTGCAGCCTCCCCAAATGGGATTCCTGGATACGCCTATGATGATTGGCGGAGCATATCAAAAATGAAATATCTATGACCAGTAACTGATTTGATATTCTGTGGTAGGAAGCATGACTGCTTGATCATATTTTTGTATTATCCTTTGGCCTTCCCTTTTTTCTTTTAATCCTGGTCAACCGGGGCCCTTTTAATTGGTACAAAAAATATGCTTAAATAACATTTTGTATGATGTACAAATAACGAACTTATTGCATTTATTCAGAAAAAGCCATTTAAAATGAACGTCTTGAAATACGCTGTAACTTCGCCCCCCAATTTAGTGAGCCTGCACACGCCTATGCTTTTTATGTTTTTATCATTTCGTCCTCACATAATCATATTTTCCTACTCAATATCTACCAGATCATGTTGATTGAATTAAAATCCGTTTGATAAAAACAATGGTCAGCTGTGTTTGGATCTAAAAATACCTCTAACTTTTGTACTTTTGGCCCCCCCGTTGGCCCCCCTATTTAAAATTTATGAAATTCGTTTTTTTATTAAATGGGAAGATCATGAATTAAGGTGAATCGACCACCGCTTTGATTTTGAAAAATCGAACGGGGACGATCTTCGAGATCTCCGGGGGCCGATATGCCCCCCCCCTGCCACTAATAGGGGTAGCCGGGAGCCTGCCACTAATAGGGTTAAGGAAAATAAGTTTTGACATGACAAACGCGCACAACTTGAAATAACACTCGAAAAGCATGGTTTGTTGGCAGTCTTCCCGCACAGCATTCCCCTGCACCGAAAAAGGACAACTAATATTTTCCAACGTTGCCTGATATAAAAAAGAGAAGCGTGAAGGTAAAAACGGTGGTTGGGCGCTGCCTATCTCTAAGATATGTGCATGTCCCTATCCTCCTGCGTCCCAATTCTTCACTCTCTCCCCTAAGTGGCTAATGACGTCTTTTTTCTTCTTTTTTTCTTTTTTTTTACCTGATACATATATATATAATTGCCATCGTTGTATTTATGAGACAAAACTGACCTAAAAACATGCATTGTTTATTCATATTAGCCAGTTTCTAGTTTTGACCTTAGATGACCTGATCTTGACCTTTTATGAGATCAAGTTGTAAAAATGGTTGCTGCTATCGATTGTACGTGTAAAATAACCCCTAAAATATGTGACACAAGACTTTCGTTGACCTCTTGGTAAAAGTGACCTCTTGTGACCTGATCTTGACGTTGACCTTTGCATACAAATTCAATTTTACTGAATGCAGGAGATGTATTAAACCTTTTAGAGCCTTATGTGCATTGATAGTCTCAGTCAAAGGTTTCGAATTGAAAGTATATACCATTAACTCAATTAACTCGATTTTTTCATATGACCTGACCATGACCTGACATTTGACCTAACTTGAAAAAAATCGGTATGCATTCGATTCGTTTCATTGAAAGCTTTCGATCGCCGCCTTGCACGTCTCGCTGCGGTTATTGGTTCGGAAGATACAAGGGGGGTAAAATATACCCCCCTCTCTACGCCGTACGTTCGGCTGGCGACCCCTACGCCGCGCGGGTTAATGTGCCAAAATCAAAATCATCATATTT
>VOPJ01001828.1:0-43339 GCA_014673585.1 Semibalanus balanoides | reverse complement strand
TTAGCATCCAATATATACATTCCAAAAACGGCCAAAGATAAAGACTATTTCAGATAAAAACTAATACAAAGGGGAAAAATTCAAGTGATTAATAAAGCTTAGTGCTTGCGCGAGGAACATAGTTGCCAAAATTATCAAACTACATACCATGACCTTTGTGTTATTTGATTTAATCGTGTTTTAAATAACGTGGTATATGGGAAAGATCTGATAATGAGCGACCCCATTTTTTTTATTATGTCTTCGAGGAAAAAGTCATCAGGTATTTCGTTTGTTAACTGTGAAACATTCCTTTTAAAACAATGTCCAGCTCCAATTCGTTCAGTAACGAATAATCGAAATCCTGTTCAGTAAAAGGGCTGCGGGCTAAACACAAGGGCGGATTCAAAACGACACAAACAATGCTGGCAGAGGGGAAAATCCAAACTTTCACTCAATTCTCAAAACGCATTGCCCTTGCCCCCCCCCCACACAATCTGGATCTGCTAGTAAATAAATATAAACCCTATTCCCTGCGGGCGGCCAAAGTTACGTTAACCTGCAAGGGGAGGAGCAGATTCTGCTCCTCTCAAGGGGGGGGGAGAATCTGGTCTGAGAGGAGCAGATTATGCCCCTCTCAGAGATCTCAAAAGCTGCTCGGCCAATTTCGATGGAACAATCATTATTCGATTCGTTTTGACAAGTCGTTTTGACTTTTTGGACCCAAAGTTTTTTAAAATAAAAAATAGGGGTCAGGTGGCAAAAATACGATTTAATGTGTGTTCTTAGAAAGGTCATTGAAAGGTGTGGTTCGACTGTTTCTTATGCCCAAAATATTTTTGAGCTTCAAACGTACTTGTTTTCAATATATCAAAAGGACAAGTGTAAAAAAACGTATTCAGGGAGTGTAAAACGGGTGATTGTCTGATAACAAATATGCGCTGTTCGCTTTTGTTTTGGACAATATGAACGTCACATGTGGGTTTTGTACCTGAGTGCACCTCTGCCCAAGAATATGGGCAGAGGCAAGAATACAAGAATGTATAATCCAAGTATTTATGATGCATATTGCAATGACATTTCTGACGCATTTATTGCACCGCAAACTACTAAGGAAGTATGTCGCACAACCGCAATAACACCCTCCCACAAACATTAGCCTGGCACCGCCTCTACTGGGCCGATGAAACAAAATTGACACAACACGCGTAATTAAATTCTGGGAAAAGTCACAAAGTTTCAAGACGATAGGCCTGACGGCTCAGAAGCGGCAAGCAAAAAACCACCGGGGGCAGAATCTGCCCCTTTGCAGGGAATAGGGTTAAATTAATAAAGTTGTTCCAATAACTTACAAATTGTGCACGATGAGCTACAGAACCACAACACAAATTATCAAAGGAATTATCAACTTTCTTACTATGGATTTCAGTCCGCGTGAGACCCCGTTTTTTGGCGATAATTTGTTAAGGAATGGCCGAATCCAAATCAAATTTTCGCACAGTCTTTTTCAGCCCAGGCGCCGATTTCTGTCCGTATAGTCTGTTAACAAAAATCCAAACTTATGGTATTTGTCATTGACTTGTAACGTTCAGATCTGCTCGGTAAACCAAATCCCAGTGACCCCACAGTAGAGGCTACCATGACGTAGGCTGTGAGTTGTGACCTCAACAGCACGTGACTACCAACGGTGATGACGATAAGACAGCACGTACTTTTGGGGTCACAACCTCCGACACGATAGCCTCTGCTGTGGGAATGCGCTACCGAGCAGATAGTAACGTTACGAGTCAATGGCAAGTACCATAAGTTTTGATTTTTTGTTAACAGACTAAATTAACAGAAATCGGCGCCTGGGCTGAAATAGACAGTGCGAAAATTTTATTAGGATTTGGTCATTTCTGAACAAGTTATCACCAAAAAATGGGGTCTCACGGTGTCTGAAATCCATAGTAGTATAATTTGCATGCTAAGTGACAGGGCCTTTAGTGATTGATGCGGTAAAATCACACATCTAAGGTTAGCCTACTGGGTGATAAATGATGCCGGCGAGCTGGAGACATAGGCCATCAGCACGACCCTCGTGCACGGCGGGTCAGTCTACCTGACAGAGGGCTCGCTGCATTTCACTCGAGGTCTCACGCTCGTCACTGGCGGATCCAGAACGTGGGCATGGGGGGGGGCTTAATTTCAAAAAGTTTCATCGAATTAGAAAAACTCATCGGATTTGGCTTCCTTACATACCTTACTGAACGGTTTAAAACAAATATACCTAAGTAAAAGTTTATCAGATTTCCCTCTAGAGTGGAAAATATGTCCAATTTCGCCGATTTCAGGCAATATGGGGGAGGGCTAAAGCCCCTGCCGCCCCCCTCTGGATCCGCTAGTGATGCTCTTTAGACTATTACTTTATTTTCTTGCGCTGTATTTGCAATGTCTTTTATCTTTACACTCGCTGAGGTTCGCTGCGACGTTCCAGGCCCAGTTTCAGTTTCATTTGTTTTTGTGTCTTCAGTTGAACGGCTACCGCCAGTGCGATGCTCAGCCGACAGTGGATCTCACAGGGCCACAAGCGTCACTGCGCTCGAACAACCAAGTCGCATGCGTGAGGGCCAATGGCCACTCGCCGTGTTGATGAATGTATCGGACGTCGTCCCAAAGAGTCGTGGTGTGGGGATTATTCCGAGAGCAGCCGACCGCGGACGGCCAGTTACTCGCCGTCGTCCCCGAGGGCGTTCGATGGAGAACCATCCACTTGATAGCGTCGTTGGACGCAGATGGGAATTATGGATGAAAATGAAAGAGACAAATAGACGTAGCGTGGCTATATCACTGATTGAGTGGTCAATGTGGCCCAAATATCTTTAACAATCCAGAAGTGTCACGAACAGAGAAGTCTGTCCATGTTGCTCAGATCGCGCAAGAACACTCCACCATCTTGTCTCATCACCAAGATATCTTGTAGCGGTGCTAATAACGCGCACAGAAATCGGGTCGCGCCAAACACAAACCAGCCGGCGGGCGGGGGGGGGGAGTCAGTGGACACCCTAAGGTCTTGAACAACCACGCAACGTAGCGACAAGCGGAAAACGGCGTAGATAGCTGGATTGTACTCATCTCATTCTACTAGTCAACATCCTCACGTCAATGATATAACAAGCTCAACTCACCACTTCAAGTATATATCAATAGCTCTTAATCTGAAACATACATTAAATTCATCTTACGCATGGTGTGAGAGAGCGACGTGAGCGATATGTCATTTATAAACTCGCAGTGAGCAACTCTAGCAGTATCTCATTCTTGTTACATACATAGGCATTCATTTAAACATAGTTCATAGCAATTCATAGTTACTTTGGGATTTTGTTTTCATTTCAGGTTAATATGAAGGTCACCAGACTCAGAGGTCATCAAAGGTCAATTTGTCTAGTTTTAGGATTTCGTAACAGAAACCCCCAGCTATGTCATGCTATGGTATGATATGATATGTTATGTTCCCAGCTATGATAGAGCTAGGAACAAACAAAAAAAGCAAAGAAAAACTATTGAAAATGCAATTGTTATAACATCCTACATTTTGGGCTCAGGTAAGTTGTTTAGGCTCCATAGGTCCATAAATGGGTCGTCCTTCAAAGGTCAAAGGAAACGCAAAGGGAATTTTTTGGGAAACAGTTTTTTTGTAACTAACATTTTATATAATACAGATAGGGATTTGTTTAAGCCAACGTGTTTGTCTTGTCAAAATTATTCGAAGTGTTTTGCTGTTGATCAGGTTAGATGAACTTATAAATTTGACCTGAGGTCAAGATCAAGTGCTTATCCAAGTAAGTCATGTTGAATATTGGGAGACGTGTCTCGATGAGACAAAACAGCATTTGTACCGGCTCCACTTCTCTATCTTCATCCTGTCTAGAGTTATCGACAAGTGTTGGCGACCTCAGATGACTTCGGCTGACCCTGTAGGGGTCACCGAACGAAAGCTGCACCTGGGTCATTAAAGGGCCTCCCGTAAGGACTGGGTGGGCATTTTGGCGAGGCGGGCTAAGATTATGGACAGGGGCGCAGCCAGGAGGCGGGGGAGGGGGGCAGAGGGGGCACGTACCCTTCCTTCCCTCCCTCATTGGGCTGACTTCGACATGAAACAATTATCGGCGACGTCCATTCTTACGACTTTTTAGGGGCCCTGCAAAATATAGTGGCCTAAATCCGGATGATATTTTTTTCGCGCCATTTTTCGGCGGGGGGGGGAGCTAGGAATGCCGTGCCCCCTTGCCCCCTTTTCGGAGGTCTGGGTACACCTCTGATTATGTGGAGGAGGCACTGGTGGCACCAGGGGGCCTCTTTAACCCTAATAAGAGGGACAACATGTTTTTTGGAGGTCTCCCTTTTGCTTAGAGTTCTACATGGGGTGGCTATCCCCAATCCCATGGCTGGCCGAGCCCCATGGTTAAGCCCCATGGCTGGACTTGAAAATATCTAGATCATGGCTGTGGCTACGGCTGTGACTGCATAGTCTACCTTTTTGTTTACACACCAAAAACCCTATATCGGCCCGCAAGGTGGCACTCATCCCTTAAAAAAGATAGTGCCACCTTGGGCATGTGATTTCATAAAACAGTAGGCTGAAAATAAAGACATAGTATAATTTACAAAAAAAACTCACGGCTGGCCATCGGACAGCCATTGACATGTAGGAGTGGCTATGGCTGGCTGTGGCTGTGATGCCATGGCTGTGGGGCGGCTAGGCCAAGGAAAAGTGCAGCCATGTCGAACTCTACTTTTGGTCCAGTTTCATTTCCTCGTGATACCCCTTCTGTCTAATTGAAATTGAAAAATAGCGCCCCAGCCTTCCAAGAACCTCAAACTTTGCGCCTCTTGGCGGCGCAATTGTTATGTGGCTGTCAATTTATTCTCAATATTAATGCTTGTGACGTTTCAGGACAGTTATGTGCAGATTTTTCGTCTGGACTCTACGCCCCTCTGCTCAGTATTTCATGTGTATCATTTCCTCTGTTGCTGACCCCGGAGTTCCCGTGGCTCGAACACGAAAATGTAGCTATGCGTCCGAAACAGGATCTAGCGACCACAGCACGGAAACTCAGAACTCTCGCCAGTATTGCTGCAGCAATGATTTCGTGCTTAAACAGTTTACAATCATGTAAGCCGGCGGAGTGATTTTAGCGTGGATGTGTGGCTTTTAACTTTGCATCAATCTAAACCCGAATCTGCTGGAATAAGCTGTCTGGCTTGAAAAGACGCTGAGAAAGTAAATAAAAATAGAAAGTGACAGGAACACAGGCACGTTGCCAAGTTTTTTATCAGAGAGGGGGGGGCGTCGGGAAAAAATCAAATTTTGCTCCTTAGCCGTATGCTGCTGACGGTGTAAGGGTAGGGTTGGGTCGTCAGATAATTTTATTCTCTCTCGTGTGAATTTATTCTGCTCACGGGGGATGCCCCTTGGCTACGTCCCTGCGGAAACACAATAAATCATATTTATTATATCATATCTGAATTCAGAAAATCTCCCAAATCACACAGTAACGAGGGATGTCCAGTGCAGCAGTTAGTATAGCAGTGACTGTGCTGAGGGATGTCCAGTGCAGCAGTTAGTATAGGCAGCTGCTGTGGCTGTGAAGATGTGGGTAACAGCTACCAAGATAATAAATGAAGGACTAGAATAATGACTTGAATCCGTAGGTTTCCTCTGTGATACTGATGGACTCATTCCATGCGCATCCAAATGCTAAAAAATGCCTTCTACCGATGCAAGAAAGGTTCTGTTGTTGATTTTTGGTCATCGACATGGGACGGAAGATTGCGGATGCCCGTAATTTCATGGTTTACAACTGGGTAGGCAGACTCTCGCCACTGCACTGGGTGGGTATTTTGGAGTACTGGGTGGATATTTGCTCACCCAGTTCCTTACTTACGGGAGGCTCTGAATTCCAGAAGGAATTGGGCTGCTATCATTCGTATCCTCGGAATAAGGAGCATTTGAATATGTCCCCATAGACATATAACTGGGAGGTCCCTAAATTGATAAATTAATTGTGTAGATACAAATGGTCTTATAAAATTATGTAAGTTTGAAGCCAATCCGCTGAAAACTAGGGCTGTGGTTTCACCGCAAACTTTTTAAGCTGGGGTCACGTGACCTGGCCTGGGCCCAATATTACCAGTGCCGTACCAGGTGACCTGACCTGAAACGACTAGAGGTAAGGAGGAGGGGGTGGGGGTGACTGAGGTCAAATTTTTAGGTTTATCTATCCTGGTCATCATATACATAATCAAGTGCTTCTTGAGAGACAAACATGTTTTTTAACAGTTATTTGGTGAAACATTTATTTGCAAAACGATTTCGTCTTACTTTGATGACCGTTTGGAGCTAAACCATTGATCTGAGATAAATTTGGGTCATGAAGGCAATTGGGAATTTAAAATAGCTTCGATTTCTTGTTTTCGTTTGCTCCTAGCTATTATAATTCCCGATATTGTTTGGGGTATCTGAAGTAAGTCGTAAATCTGGAAAATCTGACATTTGATGAAATCTGGTGACCTTTATATTGACCTGATAGAATTACCTGATTTGGTTTCAAATTAATTTCGAAGATTGTTTGCTTTCACTAAACTAAGAAATAAGCATATTACCCAATCAAAGGCGCTGACTTCAGGATCCCCACTCAGCAACAAGCTTGCTTAGCTGAGTGGGGTTCAGAAGTCCAGCATAAAAGCTTGAACAGACCAGAATTTGTCCTCCTGCCCAGTGTGACTGCTTTCTCTTTACTAACACCATGAATGAATGTGATATCCTGGGACGTAAGGGGGGCAGTCCATTTTCTGTTTTCAGCAATGAATTACTATCATCTATCACGACATATACTTATTATCACCACACTAATACAACCCACACCCCGATAACCCTCCTCTTTCAATGCTTTTTTAAAGTTTGTTTTCCCATTTCTTAGCTGCTGTATACACCACAGCGCAGCTATCTCTCACTACTGTTTTGCTTCTCTGGTGTTAACGTCAGGTGGGCTGCGTCTTGGGATCGTGGGTGGGGGCACTCCTGGTCACCTTTTAATGGGTGGCGGTTAGAAAAAAAATAGAGAGAAAAAAAAAACGTTTTGTGTTAGTGGCTAGGTCTCACAGGAGCCGAGTTTAAGGGGGGCGTCGAAGCCCCCCAACCCCAACCACGGCGAAGGTGGTGCCGAGCACCGGCACGGTGCGGGTTAAGCGAAACCGCGTTTTTTGGGTATTTTTGGAGACAATGGACTTTCAGCAGAACTCTTAAATGGTTTCCTCAAAGAACATGAATGAGGGTTTTTAGAGACCACTTGGAAGTCTCTGCATATAACTGCTCTTTTGGTTAACATTTTAGAGCAAAAATGGCATCTGGAAGATGTTTGGATCATATCTGAGATGATGGATTTTCAACAGAACACTTAACAAATTCGCAGCGCCGCCCGGGATTGAACCGGGACCCTTCACATGTTATGCAAACGCTTTCCTTATACGGCGGCTTGTACCAGAGCAGGAAGACGACGGTATCAGCCAAGAAAAATGCTGGTTGAGGCATACCGACTTGGATACATATTTACTCTAAACGACCATGGAGGAAACTATATATATTTCTCAGGCAAGATCATACTCTGAAATGTCTAGAAATGAAGTCCGTATGGGTTTCTCGGTGAATGGTGTTTAGCTAAAATTATAAAACGTGCTGCTGAGTGAACTTGCTTCGTTTTCAAATCATTTGAAGATTCACTCTTGCCTAACATCGACGAATGTCACAGCTCATGGGCCAAGTGTTGCTGTTGCTTTTGTTACCGAGGGGTTGCAATCCCTCACTGGTTCTGAAAATTGACCTAAATAGGTTTCCTGGCTTAGTGTCTCTCATTTTAGAGCGACCTGTTACACGGCTGGCCTCGTTGGGTGATCAAATCGCTTGAGACTGTCGGCTGTGCTTCCGACCAATTATCTAGATAGCATCTTTTACGAGACAGGCAAATTGCGAGAGTCTTTTAAAGTGCCAAATTTCGTGGAGCTAATAGTAAAAATATAAATAAATAAGGCATAACAAGTTTCATGTCTTGAGTGTCTTCGCTTTAATTTCTACCTCGGGGTGAAGTTATCTTTGTCTAATAACTACATATCCTTTTTCCCGACCGAACAACAACGAAACCCATGGTTGGATTTCCATTCAGCCAGAACTCGTCGAAACAACAGTCAATACGGAAGCCTGCCAGCGCACTTGTCAGACAGACGTTTGTTTTATTAATAGCTGATCAGTGTAAAAGCCAGCAGGCTAGAAGAACAAACAAAATACACAATTAGTCTTCTATAGTATTAATATTTTTAATGCTAGACTGATTCTATGGACATTTAAATTTTTTTAGGAAAATGCCTTCCAATCAGAATATCAATGTGAGTTATCGATGAACTGAAAAAAGGGTGCGTCGACCTTTCACATATGACTAAACTAAGGCATGAGCGCCTTTTACTGTAAACACCCGAAATAGCTAATACCCGGCAGGAAGGCCAACACTCCCAAACACGCAGATACGATTCATCAATATGGGGAACAGCTAACAGGTTTACCAATTGGTGCTGCCCCAAAAAGCCATAACAATGCCGCCTTTCTCTATAAGTATAAATGTCGGTAAAGGACTTCGCTCAGTTGAAAAGTCAACAACTTTGTTATATTTTTGTCCTTTCAAAAAGACACACAAGGAAGTAACAGGGACAGGACACAACGCGACAGGACACAGGACAGAACAGATCAGACACGGACAGGACACCAGGACAGGACACATGACAGGACAAGGACAGGAACAGGACAGGACACAGAAGGAACAGAACAGGACAGGACAGGAACCGGAACAGGACACCGGACAGGACACCGGACCAAGGAACACCGGAAGGAACACAGGACAGGAACACAGGACAGGACACGGAAGGACAACAGGACAGGACACTAGGACAGGACACAGGACAGGACACAGGACAGGACACAGGACAGGACACAGGACAGGACACAGGACAGGACACAGGACAGGTGCCGTCTGCAGCGCCTCGCAGTCCAGTAGTTGGGCCAACTAGCCGGGACAGCCGGACGCGCGAGCTGCCACAGCCTCCTCCTGGCGAGCTGCAGCGCTGCATCAGCGAACGAGGCGCCAGCGCGCGACAGTTGTGCTGAACCCACTATCAGAAAAGGAGATGCTCGTTCCAGCTGTCCTCTGCGATCTGTTTCACGCTCGTTATAATTCATCTGAAGCAAACTGGACACTTATTGACAGCTGGCTATTCCATCAGAAATATATATTTTGAGTTCTGTGAAATATCTCTTCTGCCCAGCATAGTGTTCATCTACATTTACATTTTCACATACATTTTTATTCCCATACTAGGCACTTTGTTTTGCTCATTTTGGTTAACTTCTTTGCTTAGCCTATTTATCTGTTCTATGAACTCGATATGTGTATGCGACTATGCATGCAATTATTTACCATAATTATCAGCCGTTTTCACACCAGCGGCGCTGCTCACATTCTGATTTGGCTAATCATCCACTATGCGTCGTTCTCGTATCACACATTACTGTCACAAGCCGTCGCGCATTACACGGCCTTTATTGGTTGGCTTGCCACGGCACAGAGATGCGACCGCACGCTGAGAGCGTTGTCGTGTCGCGTCTCCCCTCCCCTCCCCTCCCCTCTCCTCTCTCTCCAGCGGCCCCCAGAAGCTGCAGTCGGCAGTCGGGCTCGGCGCGGCCGCTGCTCTGCTTTCTGTCGCTCTTAATCGCCGGCTGACGGCTGACTAAGCGTTACGATTTCAGTCGGACGCCGTGCAGCTCTCTCCAGATCAGAAACACAGCGCCAACGACAACACAGAAACACAACGGCACCGACTCCACAGAAACACAGCGCTACCGACTACACAGAAACACAGCGCCAACGACTCCACAGAAACACAACGGCACCGACTACACAGAAACACAGCGGCACCGACTCCACAGAAACACAACGGCACCGACTCCACAGAAACACAGCACCACCGACTACACAGATACACAACGGCACCGACTACACAGAAACACAACGGCACCGACTACACAGATACACAACGGCACCGACTACACAGATACACAACGGCACCGACTACACAGAAACACAACGCCGCCGACAACACAGAAACACAGCGCCAACGACTCCACAGAAACACAACGCCACCGACTACACAGATACACAACGCCACCGACTACACAGAAACACAACGCCAACGACAACACAGAAACACAGCGCCAACGACTCCACAGAAACACAACGGCACCGACTACACAGATACACAACGGCACCGACTCCACAGATACACAACGGCACCGACTACACAGAAACACAGCACCACCGACTACACAGAAACACAGCACCGACCGACTACACAGAAACACAGCGGCCAACGACTCCACAGAAACACAGTGACAGACTACACAGAAACACAGCTACCGAGACTCCACAGAAACACAGCGGCCGAGACTCCACAGAAACACAAGCGGCACCGGACTACACAGAAACCCAGCTGCGGAGACTCCACAGAAACACAGCGGCGTACCCTTTACAGAAACACAGCGGCACCGACTACACAGAACACAGTGGCAGACTCAAGAAACACAGCGACAGACTCACAGAAACACAGTGCAGACTCCACAGAACCAGTGGCAGACTCCACAGAAACACAGTGGCAGACTCCAAGAAAACAGTGACAGACTACACAGAAACACAGCGGCGGAGACTCCACAGAAATACATGGCGTACCCTTTACAGAAACACAGCGATGTAAACTCTTATAACGAGCGAGCGCGAAGCGCTCACTCGTCCTTTACGTGGTATAGGGAAAATCTTATTATCGAGCGACCCGACCCGTGGCGACACTTTTGAGAAGCTCATATCTTTGCAATTGCACGTTTGATTGGCAAGTGGCCTTCTTTGCTGAGTAGTCCCATACAATAAATTATGTTTTTTTTACCAGTGCTGACTCAAGTGGGTGTGGCACTGCGCGTGGCGCGTGCCGCGTGAGGGGTATTGCAAGGTGTTTTATTGCAAAAACTCCGCAACGGCTGGGATTGAGCTTTGGCTGCGATTGAGTTCGAATTTTGTGTGTGGTTCAGGGACCCTCAGCGCCATCTTTTACTCTAGTTAGGGTTCGGGGTGCCTCTGCACGTTGCGCACGTTCACACCCTTTTTTTTTATATCTCAGGAACGGCTGAACATATTGTGTTCTAATTTGTGTGTGATAGGAACCCTTCAGCGCCGCTTTTTCTACAAGTCAAGGGTAGGGTCCTCTGCGACATGCGCACAGTGCACACCCCTACTCTATATTTTCAGGAACGGCCTGAACCGATTGTGTTCGAATTGGTGAGTGGTTAGGACTCTCAGTCGCCGTGCCTTTTCACAAGTCAGGGGCTCTTGCACGTGCGCACGTGCACACCTATTATATATCTCAGGAACGGCTGAGCCGATTGTGTTCAAATTTGGTGTGTGGTTAGGGACCACTCAATCGCCACTTTTCTACAACTCAGGAATGGGTGCCTCTGCACGTGAGCACCTTTTTGTATCTAATAAATTACATGCCTGATTAAGGTGAAATTCACCATACATTTCCTTCGCGCTCGCTCGTTCATCGCCAACAACGGCGCTTTACTGGTAATGATATATGCCTATATGGGACAAGGCGAGGGTATGGAACATTTTTTCAGGGGCGCGCTCAGGAATGGAAGAAAGGGAATCTCATTTTATTGCAAGGAAACTAAAATGCTTTCGCCAACAATGACATAATATCCTGCAGTTTGTGGATGTAACACGCACCATAGGATACTCTAAAACGATTATAGGATGACAGGCGACTCCAGGTAGGGTAAAAAGTGGGTTAACAAATCTGAACTGAAGTTGCAAGTGAAAAGTCACTATTAACTAATTAGGTATTATAGTAACGGAAAATATACCTAGCGAAGGGTCTTATTGCCCCCAAGTTTGGATCCTAGACACGCCTATGATAAAATAAAACATTTCAACGGGACTATACCTATATGGTCAGTAACTTATAAATATTGTTTGACAG
This sequence comes from Semibalanus balanoides, assembly GCA_014673585.1. Taxonomy (NCBI): domain Eukaryota; kingdom Metazoa; phylum Arthropoda; class Thecostraca; order Balanomorpha; family Balanidae; genus Semibalanus; species Semibalanus balanoides. The sequence goes on along the minus strand of VOPJ01001828.1, from coordinate 31,246 downwards.
CAACTTGCCTGTGGCTAATTCAGACGGAGTGAATGAGACCGCAAAGCGGTCGAACGAACGAAGTCTTACAGATGGGCCAAAATCCGTCTTCATCTTGCCTGCTTGCTTGATTGATAGCTTGAATGCGTGGGTTTCAGGGATAACTCCCGTTTCACTGTACTGATTATTCAAAAGTATACACTGATAGTTTGGTCGTAAAATAGCACATGGTATAGGCTACGTGAAAATATTTAACACAACTGAAGAAACTCTCGCCATCCATAGATAAACAAAAACTGAATATCGGTTGCAGGACAAGCACGTGCTTTTACTTCGAATTTACCTCCACAGGTGAGAATCAGAAATAAAAATAACAAAGTGCCACAGAAAGGTGCAGGTAAGTATTGGTTTACTGTTGCATCAAACAACAATGCTTATCAGTTGCCGGACAAAAATGAAATAACTCGCTCCGTCTGCTTCGCCTTCATGCCATGTATGCCTTACTAGTATTTGCATTTATTTGACCTTCGTTTTTCACTAGCCTGGCATTGCCTATGTACACAATATGCTTCATAACTATTTTATCTGATGTCACAATACCGCACCATTTCAATTATCCCAAAACAATACCACAAAAATGGTTTCACTATGCATTTTCCCCCATATTTAGTGGTCTGTCAACACGCATTATTTTTTATTTTCAAAAACTGCTTTCATATGTCAATCTCCGATTCAATCTGTTTTGATCCCTATTACTTGGGTTAAATCGGTTAAAAAACCTAAAAGCGGCTGTGTTGGATCAAAAATACCTCCAAAATTTAGCGTTTTTGCCCCCTGTTACCCTATTCATATTTTGTATTTTTTTAGAAAACTGTAGATCGTGTTGAGGGGAATCAAACGCCGTTTGATTTGTGAGAATCAGACGAGAAGATCTCGAGGTCTCAATTGGGAGGGGGCGTTTTTGACCCCCTGCGATTAGTAGGGGTAGCCAGGAGCCTGTCGCTCAAAGGGTTAAGTCACCAGCTTATTTTCGTCAACAGATGCATAACACAAATCACCTCATCAGCTTCAATTTCTAGTCCTCATTATCCCAAGTAAGTGCATCTAGCGATGTCGGCACCAGGCTGCGCACTGGAAGCTCATGGGTCGTTTCCCCAGTACAGCACCCAGCCGCGGGCAGTCTGGGCACGGCGCCGCGCGTGCGTCTACTGGCAACGACGACGATATACTCCCGACACGTGTGCAGTGCATGGCCGGGACGCTGCATATCACATGAGACTGTCCACGCAACTTGATATCCCCGGGGCATCACTGGGCGCTTTTCAGAGGATGATGTTGATGGCGACTAAAAGACACAGCGCGCGTGACAGTGCATGTGATGGAAGCCATGCATGTAGCGGCATTAGACGCTGAGAAGTTCCGAGTAGCCGATGGAGGCGGGCACATTTAGCCGGTGACGTAGGTACTCTTCAGGAGTGGCGCCACGAACTTTTGCCAGTGACTAGTGAGGCAAGCCAAAGTTAAGGGGCCTTCCAGTGTTCTGTAACAGGCTCAGCTGGTACTGAATCAACATGAACTCAACTGCAAAATAACAACACGTCTATAAAACACGCAGTTTTTAATTTATTTTGCCCATACATGTCTAGGAAGTAGTTGGTCCACCACTAGCTTTGCACATAATCGAACTGTCGGCGGGCGGTTTACGACATCGCTGCACGCAGGGTATCGACAGCTCGAGGGGGCGTGCCCTCACCTCGTCTGGGCAGAACTGCGCCACGGGCAGCTCGAGACGCCGAGGCCGGCGTCGATCAATCGCATAATGCGGGAGATTTGATAGCCACCTTCCCACAGTGTATCAGGTCATGCAGTGTACTCAATTGGGCCACGGTGATTTGACGTGGTTCCATTCAGAGACTAGTTTATCTTAGATAGTTTCTGATTGTATTATTTGCATATTTTATCACATCTTGAGTTTCAAGGGCGTGTTCAGGCACAGAAAAAGGGGGTTGACTAGCACCGTGATTACGATATGCAAGCGATTACGGCGTTATAAATAGATAGCTGAGAATAATGTAAACAAATATGAGGTCAGGAGCGGGAATGCAGACATTTTATTGCAGAAGCGCGCTCAGGAATAGAAAAAAGGGTCATATTATTGCTAGGAAACAATGATGCATGGGCTTACAATGACATAACATACTGCAGTTTTCAGATGAAAAACGCACCAGAGGGTCCTTTTTTAAACATTATAGGATAATGGCGAACCCATGTAGGATAAAAATTGGGTAAGAAATGTAAATTGAAGTTGCAAGTAAAATAGTCAGTGTTAACTTGTTAGTATTATAATAGCGGGAGATATTCCTATCAAAAAAGTATTGCGCCTCCCCAATTTTGATCCTGGATTCGCCTATGATGAATTACAATGTTTAAAACGGAACTACCTATGACCAGTAACTTATTTATATTCCTTGGTAGCAGCATGAATGGGATTAATATTTGTATATTTGGCATGCTTTTTTCGGTAGCCTTGCACAGCCTATGGCACACAAATATGCCTAATAACTGTTTTATCTGATGTTCAAATAACAAATAATTGCATTTTTCCAGAAAAAAAAAACTTAAAAAGCTGTTGAATTACGCCTTTACTTTGCCCCCAATTTAGTGACCTGCAGACGCCTATTGTTTTTTAATTTGCAAAAAACCGCCATCGTATGCCATTCTCCTACTCAATATCTATCGACACCTTTTAGTGGCGTTAAAATCGATTGTTAAACATGGTAGCTGTGTTTGATCAGAAATACCTCTATTTGTGTAGTTTTCGGCCCCCTGTTGCTCCTGATTAAAAATGGATTAAATCCATTCGTTTATAAACGTAGATCGTGTTAAGGGTAATCGAATGCCATTCAGTTTTGAATAAAAAAAATCGGACGGGTAGATTTCGAGATCTCCGGGGGGCAGAATCCGCCCCCTGTCACTAATAGGGGGTAGCCAGGAGCCTGCCACTAATAGGGTTAAGTTAGTATAGTAAGAGGTAACAAAGTTCAAGTCTTTCGAGGCTCACTGGCATCGATCCCGATTTCTCTAAATCAGTGGTTTCCAGCTCTCCCGACACAAGTACCCCTTGTCAGCAGTCAGAGGAGGCCATTACCCCACCCTTCAACATTTATAACGATTCATCCAAAATAGCGGTCATTGTTTCCCAGTGTGTTGGTTGCACCTGTTAACACACCTGTTCCCAGTGTGTTGGTTGCACCTGTTAACACACCTGTTCCCAGTGTGTTGGTTGCACCTGTTAACACACTTTCATCGGAGCGTTGCAACTTGCAATAAAAGCAAAGACTGAGAGCGTAGTCACATGTATTTATTCACTTTTCTCCACCAATTTTCCCATTCCTTCCACGCAGCGCGTGCCGAAAATCCGATGGTGGACTGATTCGTGCTGTTTAGCTGCTCTGCATGCCATTTTGAACAGACATGTTTCCGTTTTGAAGCGTAAATTGAAAGGAACACGTAAGAGATATGTGCGTTTGTGCAGCTGTTATATTGTCTCATGTTTTAGCTGAGGGCTACATCAAAGCTGTCTTAGCGTAACGTTTATCGTTCAACTTCGCAGACCTTCGTTTCCCCGCAAAATGGCCCCGTTACCCCAGATGGGGTCAAGACCCACAAGTTGGGAACCACTGCTCTAAATCAATATTCAAATAATTGATCTTTTCTGGCTTGGCATGACAAATGTAGCAATGCAAATCACTGCTTCTTACTTTTCATCCGGGACATGCATATGAAATAGTTTGAAAGCCAATTAATTGCGCAAAGTACCTAAATTATATGGTAAAAGGTACAGCGCCATCACTATTCTCAAGCTGACCGATGATCTAACTATGCGGACAGGGCTGGTAAAACGGTTTCGGTGACCCCCGACCAAGTCTGGCCGACATAAAATGGCCCCGTGACCTGAGCATTGCAGCTGAAGCAGATCACACTGCCACATATTCCCAGCAAACGACATTACAATAATTATTATCCTTTAACCTTATTAGTGGCAGAGGGGTTGTTTTTATCCACCCCTCATGTTTTTCGCAGATATCTCCAGAACGGCTAGAGCAGTCTCATGAAATTTCAAAAAAATTCCTTAAAATGATTTTCACATCTGGAGTCAAAATTTTGCGTTCCTGAACTGAACAGAAGTGATTCCAGAGCAAAGTTTTGGAATTATTTTTTGGCGACATTTGGCGATAATACGAAGATGCGATCTTCAAGGCTTCTTCCTAACTGCGTCAAGTATGAAGGAGTTATATAGCCTTACGTTGATTGTAACAAGTTAAAATTAGTTGATGTTAGTGACATATAATATATTTTTCACGGCAGAGGCGGTTTCAGGGACTTGAAGAGAGGAGATTTCCAAGAAAAATGAAACGCCTGACTGGCAGTCAATAAAGCTATGTAAAGGGCATTAATAGCTATGAAAATGCTCAAATTTATTTTTCCTTGTAATATTTGCATAATTTACTGCATATAGGGGTTGTCCAGACACATACAAAATGGGGTGACTAGCATGGTGATAACGATATGCAAGCGATTACGGCGTAATAGACAGTTAATTGAGAATGATGCATGCACAAATGAGGCCAGGAGAGGGATTTAAGTATTTTTGCAGAGGCGCGCACAGGAATCGAAGAAAGGGGTCATATTATTACAAGTACATTGAGATGCATGGGCCTACAATGACATAGCATACTGCAGTTTGTATATAAAAAACGCACCAGAGGGTCATCTTTAAAACATTATAGGATAAAAGGTGAGCCCAGGTACGGTAAAAAGTGAATAACTAATGTGAATTTAAGTTACAAGTTAAATAATCACTGCTGACTAATTAGTATTATAATAGCGGAAAATATTCCTATCAAAAGGTCAGAGCAGAGGTGCAAAAAGTGTCAAGATGGTCGCGAACACGAACACATAACGCAAAATGAGTCACAACTCACAATAACTAGGAGAATTAGGAAAAGAGTTAAAGGGACACTGCCACCTTCTCAAAAGTTATCAAATGCACGCCGCTTCCGGTGCTAAATATGAAGTAATTGCTGCCGAACACGATTATTACATTTTTTCTCACAAACAGTGCTCGATTTAATACAAAGTTGAGTTTAATATTTGGGCTGATGACGTCATATGAAGGAATGTCGGGAATAGAGGAAACCTTCACGCTGCCATATATACGGCTAATGTATGGCCAAATGTAAAACAAGTCGACTATCATCAACATTTAGTAAAGAGTGACGACGTCATCGGATCAGGGTCCCCGTTCAAATGCACTGGGGACTATGGGATTTTACCGATGTCAAAACCAAACTCAATTTTCTTTGTGATTCGACCTCGGTGGTTGTTTAAACTTATACTATACATAATTGCAATGCCTAGTACAAAAAATGGCTATCTCAACTCAAATCTAATGTAAGGTGGCAGTGTCCCTTTAAGATAACAATGTCCGCACATTACTATTTCTTCTGAACTCATCGTAAGTGATTATCAACACAAAATTAAAAGTAAAGCCATGCAAAAATAAAAATCAATTAGCCGCACTTCAGAGTTCAACACACAGATTCTGATATAAACAAAACATGCCGGCTGCCACGACTTTCAAAGCAGAAGATGTTTTTGGCAGCTCGTCGGGGAAACACCACATGAAGCGAAAATGGCATGTCGCTTGAAGCCTGAAGGTAGCCTTCACGCAATGGTCACAATGGTCACAACAAAGTGCGCGCACTTGGTCACAGTCGCAATGATGAAGGAATAGGGTCACCCACTTTGTACGTAAGATTCTGCAGCGCTCAGACGCTGTCTTTGGAATACTTTTGGAGTGTTAAAAAACTTCACGTATCTTTAACACCTGAAAAGATTTAAATAGTACCAAAATTATTTACAAATCACTAAGTATTTAAAGATTTCCCCAAAAAACCAAATATTTCTACACTTTTATGTAATAACTAATAAGTTGATGATTTAAAAGTACAATTAAGTTACATCAGCTCATTATGTTGCAAATCGGTCACCTTCGCACGTGGGCAAGTGCGTAAGATTTTGCACCTCTGAAAAAGGCCTTGCGCCTCCCCAATTTGGATCCTGAAACGCCTATGATTAATAACAGCATTCAAAACGAAGCTATCCATGACCATGATCTTAGGTGTCGTTCTCGACGCAAAACTTACCTTTGCACCTCACGTGGACTCTGCTGTGTCAAGGCGAACCGGGATGCTGGGTCTGCTCATCCGCAGCATGGCAGCCTGCCCGCGTTCGGCGAAACTCGCGTTTGGACCATCGGGCCCTGATTTGCGCTTATAATGCACATGTACACGGTCTCTGCTCGAGTACGCAGTGTGCTATGGGCCAGGTGCAGCTGTCACCCACTAAAGGCGTCTCGAGCGTGTCCAGCACAAGTCTTATGTGGCTAGCCTCCCAGTCGGACCGACCCTGCATTGACCATAGGCTATAGGCGCTTTTTTAGCGGATCATTTTAACATGTTTCCATGAAAGCGCAGAACCTTATCCAGCATGACATTTATGTTTTTACCACAACAGTATTTATCAAGGCCGCATTGAGTGTCCTCATCTCGTGTCAACATTCGCCTTGTCCGTTGCCGCCGCGGCCAACAAAAAAAAATTGCAACTCCTCCTTATGGGCCATACCTTTCCAGGGTAAATACGTCCTTCGTAGCCTTCTCTTCGTGTTTTCCAACACATACCAGATTCCTTTCTTAAATCCGCACGTCCGTGATTCTCTTCACTTCAACACACTATTCCTTTCTTTGACCAGCGTTTCGAAAATTTTCGAGTCGTGCGGCACGTATAGTGATCCACTGTGTGCGAATGTGACTTGTGGCAATATTGTGTATTTATTTATTGTGTACTGCGCTGAACGTATATGATGTATTTTGACAAACTTTGTGCTTTTTTTACCTTGTGACTGCACCTATTAGTGGGCATGATGTCTGTTGGTGTTTTATATTAATAAACAAACAAATAAACAAACCAGTAATTTATTTATATTCCTTGGTAGCAGCATGACTGCAGTAAATATCTTATATTTTGCCTCCATTTTTTGTAACCTGACACCGCCTATGGAACAATATTATGCTAAATAACTATTTTGTCTAATGTAAAAATAACGATCCATTGTATTTATCAAAAAAAAAGACATCCAACAACGGTTGTATTGAACTTTTACTTCACCCCAACTTAATGGCCTGCACACGCCTATAATATTTTAATTTTCAAAAATCATCATATATCAATGTCCTGCTCATTATCTACTTTTCCCTATTAGTCGCGTTAAAATCAGTTAAGATGCATAGCAACTGTGTTGATAAAAACCTATATTTGGTTTTAGTTTTTTGCCCCGTAGTCAATAAAACTATGTAATGGGCTTTAACAGCTATTGAATATTTTTTTAATTCATCTTTAAATTTCATCTAAAAAGAAACGTAGATCGAGTTGAGAGGAATCGAACGCCGTTTGATTTTTTCTAAACGGACTAGTGGATCTCGGGATTTCAAGGGCTGAAAATTTTGGGCTGAAAACAACCCCCTGCTATTAACCCGCGAGTCACTGGGGGGGGGGCTTTTTTTAGGCCCCCCCCCTGAGGAATATGTAAAATATCTAACGAAACAATGCAGTTATCAAACGCCAAACTTTTAGTACCTACCGCGCATCTTTTTTCACACCCTTTGCTGATAATTTTTTTTTAATTTCGTCAGATTTTTTTTTTAGATAAAGCGAAGTTAGTGAGTTCACTACACACGATTTTGACACCAAAATCAGCTCAACTTAGGAGACTTGTAGAATCCATGGTAATAGACAAAAAAATGGAATCCAAAAAAGGAGAAGATGGCAAATTGAAGGGCTTACAATATGGCTTATTCTCAGATTTTGAAAAAAACGATTTTTTACCCCAAAATATCCAAAAATTACATTTTTGAAAAAAACGACCAAAAATCAAAACATTTCAAGATTTTTCAAAAAACCGGAATATATGTAAAATAAACTATACATATTCAACAAACCATACCAAATTCAAAATTGATATCAGTAATTTTCCACGGAGTGATGACATCTAAGGTATGGTAACTCGGGACGTCAAACTTTGAAAATTTATTTTTTTTACCTTTTTGACCAGATAGAGACAAATAAAGAGCAGCACATGTATTTCTGAGACAAAACCGGTCTAGAAAATTGTATGGATTTTACTGTATAATCAGATTCAAATTTTTGACCTTTTGTGACATGACTTTGACCTTTACTTGACCTTTTCATTCACGTACCTTAAATCAGTGTTTAAAATGAGTATCAATTTCGTGTTTCCTTACACGTAAAATAGTATGTAAGCATTGTGTTGCATGACTTTCGATAATTTTTGGGCCATAGTGACCTTTTTGCTGACCTGACTTGAACTTGACATTTTGACAAAAATCCCCGTATTAGGCTCATTCTGGATGTGTTTTCATACATTGAGAGCAATCTGGGTGACCATGATTGCAACCAATTGCTTTGAATGGAAAATATGGTCTATACAATTTGTCTGTAAATTTTGACCTTGACCTGACCTGTGGACGTCACCATGACCTTCTAGGGCCAACACAAATTAATTTTTACGTCGATTAATTGTCCTGGGCTATCGGTTGCCTTTGGTTTCACGCGATCGTCTGATTGGTTCCGGAAGATACAAGGGGGGGCCTAAAAAAAGCCCTCCCTCAGCTGACTCGTGTTACAGAAATACCCCAGTGACTGCCGGGTTAAGGGGGGTTGCCTGCCACTTATAGGGTTAAATGACGTCTTCACAACAAAAATAGCATTGAAGTAGTATTCGCTCGCCATCACAATGATCTTGAAAGGCCGAGGTAGTTTGAATGCCGTATATCCCTTCTCCGTGCTTATACTTCGGGAGCAATCAGTCACGGAAACAAATGTTGCTCTGAAATTTGGTTTGGGTATCCTTTATGCTTGGTTCTCTCATTTTTATTCCATTTTTATAATATCTTGAAAATTTTGAATTCTGTGGATTTTTTTAGGGGTAAAAAAAAATGAAAATCCGAGTTAGTCATATTGTAGGAAATACAACTTCCTTCCTTTTGACGTATTCCGGTGGCAATTTGCTTCAAAGGTATAATTTCTACGATTTCAAAAACATTTATCGTTTTTCCACGAAAAATTGCATGACATGACGTCATCAAAACGTCATTATCTCCCCACTTTATGCATTATTTTCAGTGAAAGCCTATGGAAATATGTCAAATTGATGCTGCATAAGGTACACAAAATGACGTCGCTATCTGTCATATATTTCAAGCTATGGAGAAAACCCGGGAGGGGGGGTATAATTTACCCCCTACGCCGCGCGGGTTAAGCCTAGTAAGCTGGGCCGCTTTGGATCGCTCTACCGCTTCCATTGGGTTGAGGGCAGAGGTCCCTCCCCCATTAGGCCGAAGGGACCGGAGGGCCCCTCGGCCAAATGGGGAGAGGCACGTGCCACCTTGCCCCTGACTGTCCCCCTGATCACAAGTCAGCAATACTTACTTCGTTATATCATACACATGCCTGCACTAGTTTTGTTTAACTTGATGCTAAAATTATACTCATTACATTTACGATAAGATCACAAAGCCGGTTGCTGACAGTGATACTACTTAAGCCAACGGACCAGTGCTAGATCATTTTGTATGCGTTGCAGATTTCACGGCTTTCCATTTCAAAAAGACAAACATGATTACCGTCAATGCGATTATGGAACGTGTATTTTATTGTAATTATATTGCAGCTTTTGGTGCACTGTTTGATAAATGATGTGGGTTAGCTATAGCTTAGTGTCAGAATAGGTATCACGACCATTTTTATAGGAATTTAGGAGTCTGAGAAGGGAAATACAGGCTAAGGGAAATACTTCATTGCAAACAAGGGTGTGACGTTTTTATATCAACACCAATACATTTCGGAGATACTTATTTTCATAATGATGGAAAAGTAGGTAAATGGAACTGTGATGAATACAGCCATTGTCACATAGTTATCTACACATATCCTGTAGTTTAGAGACCTGCCACACATTTTCTGTTAAGGAGTAAGGAATTATGACACTAACAATGTTGGTGGTGTTTTGCTAAGGAGAGTTCTTATCAGTGACCTCAGATAACGATATCCAGCTGGAAGTCCCTAGAGTATGTTCTCTCTTTTACGCCGCGATGTGTTTACCGGGACGAAATTCCCAGTGATATCGAATCCATTGTAACACCACTCACTACTCGAAAGGCTGATGACATCCTGAGATTTATTAGACTTTCATACATTCCAATTATTTTAACTCACAATATATAAATGATGCTTTGCATAGTTCGTGTTCTTCTGAAGCGTCCAAGGGTTATAACAGCACAGCTTCAAGTTTTTCTTAATGTCAATGAAGAAACAGAAGCTTAATGCATATTCTAAAGACTATATTGTTTGTGATAATTGTTTTGATCGATATTTTAATGTATCAATGTTATCAATATTTATATTATATAACGTATATTTATGAATTGTGATCAATAAATAGGTAAGCTTAACCAAGCGTTATACTGTATCGGGAAGCAGGGAAGACAGACTGTGCCATCTTTAAGCATCTGTATATTATATATATATATTATATATATATATATATATATATATATATATATATATATATATATATATATATATATATATATATATATAATCAATAATGAAATGTTCGTCAGCTCAAATCACTCATTTCTTACGGTTTATCACATCCAATATTCGATGCTTCACCAGGAAGACAATCGCTGACATCTGGTGGAGCGAATAAGGCCTGCGTGTCAGTCTGTCAGTCTGTCAGTGTCAGTGAGCAGCCGTCTGTCTCTTCCTGCACAGCTGCCGCTCTGTCTGATTAGAAGCCTCCGCTGTCAGCCGGGCCTGCTGACCTGAAGACCTGCTGAACAGCCTGACCTGCTGAACCTGAAGGTGGTCCGGTGTGGTGATCGGGGCTAAAAGCGATTTGATCCAGTTTTATGTCATTCAACCTGGTATTGTGTTTGTAGAAGAGAAGTCACTGTATTATTGCGTATATTTTACATTGAACGCATATACCATTATAATGGTATCTTCTGCTTTACTTCTAAGTTAATTACAGTAAAAAATGACTTGTCCTTCTTACCATGTATCTACCAATCTCATGCATTCTACTATGTATCACCAGAACTGAGTCGCCTCAGTTCTCATCTCCAGATTCCGTCATCGCAGTACCCGGCTCAGGCCGGTGCGCGGCCATATTGCCGGTGGTGCTGGCGTGTCCTGTCACTCCTAACATTGTCTGTTTTTATCGCGGCTGTTTGCTCGCAGCAGTTCCGACTGACTGGAGGCGACAAATATTTACCGGCCGCCAGCTGAGGGCGGCTCGGCTGATCTCACGTCTCGCTCGACAGACAGACACGCCAGTCGTGCTAAGGTGGCACACAGAGATGTCGATACGTTTGGTTCTGATGCGTGACTCCCCTCCCATGGCAGGCAGGGAGGCCATGTATACCGAAAGGGGTGTCTGCTATCGCTATGGCTTTGCCGAGACAGAAACTCTGAGACCGAGACAGTAGTATATATAATATAATAAATATATATATATATATATAATATATATATAGATATAATAATATATATTTACACCATCTTTTGAGTCTTACAGGCTTACAAGGAAAAGATAATAATATCGTTGCTAAGTGAATGAACAGCAAAAACCGAGTGCAAAATGATTTTATCAGTTTGAGAAAACTCGAAGGATTTCATTTTTTTCAGATTTGGCAACATAATGCTCTAAATTTAAGCTGTTATTTTTGGATTCTGCAGGGTATTTTTTCCAGGATTCAGATGCTAAAGATGAACCTCTAATATGAAGATATATAGTATTCTTCGTGGCTCCGAGTGGAAGATAAGGATATCTTTCTAGTAGAGTTTGATTTTCCATTGGGTCTGCAGTGCAGGAATATTGTTATCTTTGCACTCCTCTAAGTTGCAAAGATACAAATGTTTAATGCCCATTCAACGATTAAGTGAAATAATGTGTTATATTTGCATCCCTCTGAGATGCAAGATAAGGTCACGCAAGTTTCGACGAAAAATCAAGTACCTACAGAACTGAACTCGACTGAATCAAACTCTACTTAGATATGGAATTCTTCATGTTTCCCTCGTGGAAGATAGGAAATATTTTCCGCGAGTGTTCCCAGACAAAAAACCTCGCTCCTTCTCGCTCGGTTTTTCAAGTCACACGCTCGGAAAATATATCCTTTATCTTGCACTCGTGCCCATCATAATAATATATATAATAATAATATATATATATATATATATATATATATATATAATATATATATATATATTATATTATATAATACTATATGTATTTTCCAAGGTGTGACTGAAAGAACCCAAGCGCACGAAGGAGCGAGGTTTTGGTCAGGAAGCAACCGCGCGGAAAATATTTTCCATGTCCAACGAGGGAAACATGAAGAATGCTATATCTTTCTAGGTAGAGTTTGATTCAGTTCAGTTCAGTTATGTACTTGATTATTCGTCGAAACTCGCGTGATCTTGCATCTCAATCTTGTATCTTGCATCTCAGAGGGATGCAAATATAACACATTATTTCACTTTATCGTTGAATGAGCATTCAAACATTCTTTATCTTTGCATCATCAGAGAAGTGCGAAGATAACAATATTCCTGCACTGCAGACCTAATGGAAAATCAAACTCCACTAGATTTTATTATTAAGGAATACTGATATACTTGCAATAAGTATTGAAATTTGCATTGAATATTTTGGCAGTTCCTTATGCAGTTATACATATTATGACTTCCCTCATAAAGATTGCAGCATTTCAGAAGTAGGGCAGCTAGCTGTATTATGAAGCAGCAGCCTGACTATCGCTGAAACTCAGGGCACAGCAGATATGAGTTGATACAGAGATCTCACAGAATTTCACGCTTCGTTACGTGTTCAGTCCCCATTTTTTTTTCTTAGTGCGTCAGGAAAGCGGAGCTGGTTCAAGATTAACAGCCAACAATATTTGGAGCGGGTGATTGGTCTATGTGTCTACTTATTAGGGATTCAATTGCTGAATGTTTCAATTTTTAATGTAATCGCCAATGTACTCATGAATCACAGGCATGAAATTCAGGTAGTATAAAAAATAAAAATTAATACGCTACTCAATTCAATAGGCAGTTAATTACAATTCCCATACAATTTGTAATCAAATTAAAATAGATTTAACAATGCAGACAACTGAATATGCATGGAGGTTTCCATATGCATTAATCGACAAATATTAGCATGTGATGAGCAGTTGAGACTTCAGTCAGGTGGAGAGTACCTATAAGCGGGTCAGTTTCAATACATTTCCATTTCCGATTGATGCAGCAAGTCATTGATCTCTCTCTTTAAATAAAAATGTACCGCAGCATTCCATAACGGCCTGTCATTTCAGCCGCGGGAGCTGCCTGCGGTGGCTTCAGACGGGTTGGAGCCGAGTTGTGCTCCAATGGTCCACTGATGAGAGCTGCGCTGGCTTCAGACGGGTTGGAGCCGAGTGTTGCTCCAATCTTCCACTGATGAGAGCTGCGCTGGCTTCAGACGGGTTAGAGCCGAGTGTTGCTCCAATGTTCCACTGATGAGAGCTGCTCTGGCTTCAGACGGGTTAGAGCCGAGTTGTGCTCCAATGGTCCACTGATGAGAGCTGCGCTGGCTTCAGACGGGTTGGAGCCGAGTTTGCTCCAATCGGTCTATGATGAGAGCTTGCGCTGGCTTCAGAGGGTTGGAGCGAGTTGTGCTCCAATTGGCGCCACTGATTGAGAGCTGCTCTGGCTTCAGACGGTTAAGCCGAGTTTCTCCAATGGTCCCACTGGATGAGAGCTCGCTGCTTCAGACGGTTGGGAAGCCGAGTTGTGCTCCAATGGTCACTGTATGAGAGCTGGCTGATTCAGACGGGTTGGAGCGGTTGTGCTCAATGGTCTCACTGGATGAGAGCTGCGCTGGCTTCAGACGGGTTGGAGCCGAGTGGTGCTCCAATGGTCCAACTGATGACCGAGCTGCGCTTGGTTCAGACGGTTTGAGCGATGTTGTGCTTCCAATGGTCACTGATGAGAGCTGCCGTGGCTTCAGACGGGTCGGGCCGAGTTGTGCGCAATGGTCCACTGATGAGATCTGCGCTGGCTTCAGACGGGTTGGAGCCGAGTTGTGCTCCAATGGTCCACTGATGAGAGCTGCGCTGGTTGCAGACGGGTTGGAGCCGAGTTGTGCTCCAATGGTCCACTGATGAGAGCTGCGCTGGCTTCAGACGGGTTGGAGCCGAGTGGTGCTCCAATGGTCCACTGATAAGATTCGACAGCATTGGCCGTCCGACAAACTGCTCCTCGCTCCGCTAGCCCGGCCGGTGGTGGCTTAACACTAACAGTCACGTGCAGATCCCCGGGTGGCCGGCTGAACCTGCATAAACACAGCAGCTTACACGAGCGGATCACAAGCTGCTGATTATCGTGCAGGACGCCACAGGTGGATGCGTTCCGCTTTCCTCTGATTGGTGTGCGTTAGTGGTGCCAATCGGTTACCAAAATTTTGGTAACCAAAAAATTGTGTGACCGACTTGGTAATCGGTCGGTCAGGTTAATACACTTTTGGACATTTTTTGGTCAGCCTAATCTTAGACATTTCAATTTCGTCACATTTTTTTTCGCATTCTTATTTATATCCAGCAAATTGATGCTTAACCCATAGTGGCAGGGGGGGCATTATCTGCCCCTCATGGTTTTTCTTAGCATATCTCCGAAAAGGGCTAGAGTAGGCTTATGAAACTTTCGGACTTTCCCTAAAATTGATTTTTCATCTGGTGTCAAATTTTGGAGGTTTCTGACTCGAACAGAGGGCGGCTCCAGGGCCCAGTTTTTGGGAGGATTTTTTTCGGGCGACATATTGGCGATAATACGTGAAAATGCGGTCTTCACGGATTCTTCCTAACCGACTCAAGTATGAAGAAGGTTTGCATAGCTTAAGGTGATTCAAAATAAGTTTCAAAAATTAGGTGATGTTCATGATATATTGTATTTTTTACGGCAGAGGCGGTTTCAGGTACTTGAAAAAGGGGGGATTTTTAAAGAGTATTGAAACGCCTAATCTTGACGTCAGATCAGCAAGTAGCAAATTGCGATTATAGCTATGAAGATGCTTGGAGATAGTTGTCTCCTTCATATTTTGGCATAATTTTTAGCGTCTTGAGTTTCAAGGCGTGTCAGCACAGAAAAAGGGGGTAAACGTGCATAGTGATAAATATACCTGCGATTACGGTGCAATAAAAGATAGTTGAGAATGATTAACTGGACATATGAGTCCAGAGAGGAAATAAATACATTTGTATTGCAGAGGCGCGCTCAGAATCGGAAAAAATGGGGGTCGATATTATTGAAGGAAAACGTTGAAATTTGCATGGCCTACAAGACAGTAACAGTACTGCAGTTTTCCGATGGAAAAAAGCGACCAGGGGGTCCTAATGTGAAACAGTTGTTGAAGAGAATAGGCGAGCCCAGGTACGGGCTAAAAAGCGGGTTAAACTTATGTGAATTGAAAATTGCAAGCAACTAGTTAATTGTTGATATTAGTATTTTTAGTATTATATTAGCGGATTATTTTATCAAATGGTTTGCACTCCGCCAAATTGGATCCTGGAACGCCTATGATGATTTGCAGCATTTCAAAATGAACTACTCTAATGACCAGTAACTGATTTATGATTCCGTGGTAGAAGCATGACTGGCTGATTCAGTATTTTGTATATTTGAACCTCCCTTTTCGTAACCTGGACCGTCTATGTTTACAAAAATTGGCTTAATAACTATTTTGTATGATGAACAAATAATCTAACTTATTGCATTTATTCAGGGAAAAAGCATCAAAAAGGACTCTTTGAACTCACGCTTTTACTGTGATGCACCCCACAGACTGTGTTAGTGACTGCACTACGCCTAGTGATTGTGAATTTTTAATGCATGGTTATCACATTATTCAGATCTCTACTCAATATCTATCGATCAATGTTGATTGAATTAAAAATCGGTTGATATAATGCAGTGTGCATCTGTATTGGAGCAATAAAAATTACCGCACTCTAATTTTTGGAAGCTTTTGCCCCGTGCCCCCCTATTTAAGATTGTATACATTCGTTTTTTAGATGAGAGTGGTCAGAATATGTAGGTGTAATTGACCCCACTCGTTTGGTCTATTTTTGAAAATCGGTATACAGTTAGGAATTTTTCGTAGATGTGTCTTCCGGGAGGGCGAAATCGTGGCAGCCACCTGCCACTCACAATAAGGGGTAGCCGCGATGCCCTGCATAACTAAGTGGGTGAATGCTCTCGCTCTACGCACCAGTATTTAAGATAATTTTGCTACACACGAGTAAGCGAGATCCTCAAAAAAATTAAGTGAGATGTTATGATTCTATACTACGTGATGCAGCTATTTTATCGCACCCGAGCCCCAAGGCGCCACCACCTACAATTTCATAATCGGTCAAATTTGTGACATGTTTGGCTTCAATCCAAATCGGTCGGTATTTGGTCAACCAAAATGCCTCTTGTTCGGTAATGGATTGGTATTGGTCAGGAAATTTTGACAAAATGACATCACTATAGTGTGCGTAAGGGACAGGATACGACGAAACAAGTAGAACACGACATGCATGTCGTGTTTTATTTATTTCGGAACCATTGTGACAATTCCCGATTGTTTGCAAGGTGCAAATTCAGCCTTCTGCTTGTCCAGTGTCATGCGAGTTTGAAAGGGTTGGCATGTCAATTGAGGCCCACATTTTCTCGCGAATGTCTGGTTGTCGCGTGCACATTCTAATATTCACCACATTGGGTCAGTCATTTATTTCAGATCAAGTGTTTAGCACCGCCACTATTTTTGTTTTATAGTTGCATAGTTTATTGTGAATGGGTGACGATGCGTCAATAATTTCCGTTGATTCCCGTCAAGAGAAATGTTTCATTTTTTAACTAAATACATAATATGGCGCTTTAGGACCAATAGTATCAACCGAGGCACATGCGACTGTGTATACAGTGCAAGCGTTTAAAAAGCTGCAATACCTGAAATTAGCTTAACCATGATGCATGTTAAACGTCAACTTTCAAAACGTCGCAGATTTAATGAATGTAATCGCATTGCGTTCTGAAAAGTCCGTGGGTAGCTTGCACTGAAACACTTAAGTTAATGGAGTACTGAAGCTGCCGGAAACACGTGCATAGCATGGATAATTCAGCGATGACTGAGACTCCGTACAGTTCGCGGCCCACACCCATCCACCGCTCCCTAAACTTCAGGAAGATGAATGCAAACTGAAGCTGCGTGGTACCGGCCGACACTGTGGTTCGCCTGAAACGGCCACCCCCAGGAGACCGCCTGCAACCGCGCCGTAAAGCTATGACGGAATAGCGTCCGACAGCTCCCGGCAGAGAGCTGAGTACCTCCGCTGGTGGAGACGTCACGAGTCGAACCGTCAAAAGCTCCCACACTGCGCTGCGGGGGCATTACAAAACCAGAGTTCTGCACACACACTGCACAACATATATACCGCAAACTAGTCATCCTGTCAAAACAGGCGCGCCTAGGTTTGTGAACATGTTTTTCTGACTCGGTAATCTATTCCGAACAGCTCTGACTCTTGTGAAAGCCAACTGTATGGACGATATAACTTCTCTGGCCAGCACTGCTTTACTATCTTAGACATAGCTTCCGTATCTTCAGACTGGAAGCAAATATTAAGAGCGGCGCGATAAGTTATGCAAGTTATGCCATTGACTTCGTAATTTGCTCCAAGTAAAAAGATAAGCCCATCCTTATATGAGGTTTGATCTGAGATCAATGACGTGACGCAAAAGTAGTGGAATTTAGATATGCAGCGATAACCGACATTCACGAGAAGTGTGGCCTCGATTGTATTTCCAGTGGTTTCTTAAATTATTTTAATCGACACCCAAGCCGCGAGTCACATAGCCACTATAGCATTTCATAATTAAATGTGTCGTCAAAATGCTGGCATTTTTGCTTGCACTTAGTCAAAACTCGAATGTTGGAGTATCATTGGTTAACCCGCGCCCCACTGGGCCTTTGCATTTCCTTCGCTCGACTGGGAGGGGGGGGAGTGTTTGAACACACACACACCCTCTAACTCGGATCCTATAACAAGGACACAAAAAAAATTGAATCGATATCAAAAATAATTTCAAACTATTAATATTTTTTTCGCTCACGTCAAAACTCAGGTCACCAGAGGTCATCGAAGGTCAAATTTTCCAGTTTTAGGACATCGCTCACAGAAACCCCAAATATCTCGGAACCTTGCTATCTAGAAACAAACGTTAAAAAAACAATCGCTAGGCCATGCAATTTGCAATCGCGTAAATCAGTTCTCAAACATTGACCCAGGTCAATAGTAGTTAGGCTCTTAGAGGTCATTCAAGTCAAAATAACTGACTTTTTTGCAAAACATACTTTCAAAAAATCACTTCTTACAGCTAATAAAGATAAGGGATTGGTAATTTCCCTTGTGGGTAAAAAACTTCTCTCTGTGGTTATTTTTGCGCATGTCTTGGTATTTCACCTTGATCTCTGGTATTTTGGGGAACTTATCGTAGTAAATTACAAATCTACCTATGTTTCGGTAACTAGTGTGATAAAAATGAGATACATTATGTGGTAAAACTAGTATACCTGGCTGTAACTGTGGACTGGCCATGTCTATTTCTAAGGTATTATAGTTTTTACGGTCCTTAGTATAATTCATTGAACCAGTAGGCCGCTTAGAATGTTTTATCCTCCCAAATACAAAAATAGTTATGACTAAATGCGCTTGACATCAAGATGTCCAGTCGAATCGCAGCTTGTGGTGCATCTTTTTTGTAAGTTTCTCTCTTCTGATAACCTTTTTTGGACGATTTGAGTAGATCTTATTTACCTTTCGCAGTACTGTTGTCACTTTGTCAATCTTTAATTTCACTGGCATCTTCATTGATGCCTGAGTGGGGCAAAGTGTTGACCCCCGCGGGTTGGCACCAGTGCCACCCCCCCCACAGGTGGCAAGAGTGCCCCCTCCCCCAAGTGGTGGCAAAAAAGTACCTCCAAGGTGGGCAAGAGTAAAACCCACAGTGGCAATAGAGGCCCTCTCCCCCCAATGGCAAAGAGAGTACCCCCTCCCCACAGGTGGCAAGGTAGCCCCCCACCCCCTGGTGCAAATTGAGTGCCTCCCTCCGGGATGGCAAGAGTATCCCCGGTGACAAAAGAGTGCTCCCATATTAAAATTAAAACATAGAGAAAGACCGGGTGGCAAGAGTGCCCCAGGTAGTAGGAGTGCCCTCCCGGTTGCAAGAGTGCCACCCCTCAGGGGCAAGAGGTAACCCCTCTCCTGTGGAGCAAGAGTCACCCACCCCCTCGGTTGGCATGGTTCCACCACCGGTGGCAAGATACCCCTCGTTGTGGCGTAAGAGGCCCCCCAAGGTGGCAAGCGTGCCACCCCCCAGGTGCACAGAGTCCTCTCCCCGAAGGTGGACAAAGATGACCCCCCACGTCACCACAAGATTCAGGGTGAAAAATAACCCCATATTGAACCGGTAAAATGGAGCCAAATGTTTGATTGGTGAGTAAGTATCGTACCAGTTGAGGTGAAATCGACACCACGTGATTGAGGTAGTAATATGCAACATGAATTTCGGGAGAATACACAATGTAAGTGAAGCTTTCTGCTAGGTCCAGCCATATCGTGGAACACTGTTTGAGTCTACTGAAGATAAAGAATGACTACTGGTATGTAAGTGTAAATACTACAGATTCAGGTGAATAGCCACAGACTTGAGGTAAAATTACACGGTTTCAGGTAAAATTAACCACAACAGTCACAAATACCAGATAAGAAGGTAATTGCACCACAAATCTTAAAAATAGGTAGACCAAGAATTATCTCCCATAAAGATAACGCAACAGTTTACGCCATCGTGTTTGTCATCCTCAATGCACCAGAGACTATCAATGTGGTGCCCAAACCCCAAGCCCAACCCAGCCACACCATGAACATGATCGAATCCGCCAGGACCCAGACAGGACCCATTTTGGAAGTTCATAATATTGGATAAACCCATTGGCCCATTGGTGCCGCATTCAGACTACAGGTCAGATAATCTTATGTTTTCACAAGAGTTCGCAGATTTATAGTATCCTTTGCAAAGTTCTATTGTGTTTTGAAGTTGTCAGCTATATGTGTAGGTCGTAAAAAACTTTTTATGCGCTGGATTAACAAATTTCGCGGTTGTCAAGTCCAGTGATATCAATTATGACCCTATTAGCGACAGTAGTCATTCCAGAAATTTTGTTGATCACCCAAGCCTCTCAGTACCCATTGACAAAGATACTAACAGAAATGATTAACCAAACTCCAGACATGGAAGAATTGAAAGTGCGGACACCCCAATCGGGTGCACCCAGCCCATGATAGTCCCATCGCAATGCCCACTTTTTATAGGACTGAATGGTCATCAACGTGTTGATTCACTGTCATTGAGGTCTCAAACTCCCTTAAACACAAAGAATACGATTCCTCCCAGCGTCACAGTTCAAAAAGGTGACCCAGCTAGGTCATTGTAGTGGCACCACCTGGTAGACCAGGACTCATGTGTCGTGTGGACGATGTTTATGAAACACCAACTGGTATACAACAATTAAGCCCCTTACTCCTATCTTCTATTTATGTTTTAGAGTTATATGACGAAAAAAGTGTGTTCAGCTCGACCTTCAGAGTGACACTCAAAGTTGACTTACCAACGGGATTGCAAACAATCTTGAGAACAATCGATAGCTATTGAAATTTCGTTAAAATACGCATAATTGTGCCTCAAAATTTGATCTCAACGGGAGAGACTCCACATAGGGTTTAGGCCCAGCAGGTCATTGAAAGATGGTGCAACAATAATACGCGTTTTTTAGCCTCAGACAGTGTTTTTTCTCGTGCCGTAGCAGCTGTGACCTAAGATCACATAGGGAAATCATTTTGACCGGCCATCGATTTTGTCTTCATTGATCGCTTTCTGAAACAATAACACAGGGATCTGGTAAGGTCAATTTCAAAATTTGACCTCAGGGTTCAAGTCATTTTGGCTGACCCAGGTTAGTCATTATGGCATATGGAGGCAACGCTCTAGATGAGAGCGACACTATTGGCGCAACCGTAGTCGTCTTGCGTATTCTATTTCATCTATTCAAGAGTCTGATTTTTAGCAAATAATTGTTCGTGATTTGCTTTAGTGACCATCAGGTTATGACCTTGTATAAATCCACTGAGCATCAAATTGCACCTTATCACTTAGAGATGAGAAGTAAAATAGCATGATTCGGAAAGAATTATGGCCCTGATTCTCCGAATGTCAATTATTTTCTGAACCAAAGTGGACGATGTCATTTGTTACTTTTCCCTTCACTTAGTGTAATAGGCGATCGAGGGGCAGTGCAGGAAATTGAACCTGTGATCTTGGTCACCCGTACGAAAAATTCTCGTAGATGAACATTGTACGTACGATAATCTGTATGACATTGCCTGCGTTTCAAAACTTTCAACAAAAGGACTTGTGGCTTTGCACGAGCGCAACTGAGTGGGAAGGTGTGAGGTCACCTATAGACAAGGACTTGTGGACCTACCTGAGATGACCTGAAGCCAAAACTTTTATACAGTGGCGGGTATTGATGCCAAACAGATGTACGAAATTCTGCGAGGCATGCGCGCCAGCCGTTTTTTTCCGCTTACGTCTGAAAAACCTGATGGTAGGGCGGAAATCAACCCCCCTGCAGTGCCGCGGGCCTGTGAATTACTTGCAAGGTTGCCGTGACTCAATGGATCATCAGGAATTGTGGTGCAGACAAAATTTGGTTCTCATCTTGGCGAAACGACATTTTTATTTGAAGCTTTTCACGCCATTCTAAAGAAGCCAGGAACATTAAGAAAGACTTTGAAATCTTCTTCTTTGTTCTTATTCATTTACCGATGCAGCCTGTGGCGAATCCAGATTTTAAAAGTGAGGGTTTGCAAGCCCTGTGACACTTTTTTGGCACGTGAGGGGAGCGCCATGAAGTTTTTCTTAAGCAGTTTTGCTTATTTTGGGGGGTTAAAGCCCACAGTTATGCAAAACTGAGATAGCCATCCAGAAGAGAGTGAAGCAGCCTGTGGCGTCCAGGTTTTTGATTGAGGGAATCTGGAGGGCCTTTTCACCTGACGGGACCTATATATTTAACAGTTTGTTTTTTCTGGGGGTTAAATTTACAAAATATTGCAAAACTGAATATAGCCTTCATATGAAGAAAAATGTAGTTTCCTTTCATGGACGTTTCTACTTTACAATTTGCATTTACCAAACTTGATGCCTGCAATTTTTAAACATTTATCGTTTTTCACCAAAAATGATGATGACATCATAAAATGTATTTTCCCAAACGTTTAACGATAATATATTCGGTATGAAGTAGAAATGTGCAGATAAGGTATTGGATGTTTCACTTCTATATCTATTATAGTGTTCATCGTTAAAGTTATTAAGAAAATCCGGCGGGAGGGGCAGATTTTGCCCCCTAGTAGGGCGCGGGTTAACTATCACTTCTTACAGCCAATGCAGGAACGCGCGAGGGGGCATACTTGTATTGAATGCCCCCATGCTCATGTGAAAGGGGGGAGTTTGTTCTTCCCCTCTGTCTCAAACAAGTGGCCATGGTCATTGGTCATGAGGTGTGGCAAGGTTGTCGTGGAAGAATTGCAGTGTCGCGCCAAAATTAAGTTATAATTGTTACACACCCAAACCATGTTTACAAAGCTATGATTAAGGGACGCTCTTTTTGGTTTCAAGGCACCCTCCACTAGTTTTAGGGCGCCCTCCTCAGATTCAGGGTGCAAATCATCGTGTTTGAAGGCGCACTTTCAAGTTTCAGGGCGCCCTTCCGAAGTTTGGGGTGCATTTCGGGCACCGGGGCTCCCTCCCCGGCATTGGAAACGCCCTCCATGGGATTAGGGGACGGCCTTCATGGGTGTGGGGCGCGTTCTATGTTTTTTTAGGAGCCCTCCTCAGATTCGGATGCCCTCCTCAAATTCGGTGTGCAATCTGTGCATGCCTAATAGCACGCGAGAACGCGCTTAGAGTTTCGAGGGCGCTCTTCCGAAGTTCTGAAGTTTGAGATGTTTTTTTTTTGGGTATTGAGTTGCACTCCTCGGAATTGAAAGGCGCTCTTGGTTCATGGTTTTGAGGGCGTCCTTCATGGGTTTGGGGACGTCCTCCATGTGTTTGGGGCATCCTCCATGAGTTTTGGGTTGCCCTCAATGGGTTTGGGGGCGCCTATGGTACTCCTGCGCCATTTGCGCATGGTCGTTAATTTTCATTGAAAAGGGGGAGGGGGTGCAAGCCCCGGTGCCTCCAGCCTGGATCCGCCACTGGTTGCAGCAAAAATTTACATACGCGCCTTTGAGACAATATCAGAAAAGCCATTTTCACGAAGGATTCAATTTTATCCGGTAGTACCTAGCAGTACCCGGTAGTACCCGGTACTTTGTGTTAATGAATTTGATTATACAAAGAAAACTAACGGGAAATTTCGCATTGTAAGAGCATATAATGGTACATGAATTCATAAAGTTTCAATTGATACTAAAAATATCTGGGAAAAACCGTGTTCTTAGACTCAGTTACCCAAAACGCACGAAATATTACCGGGTACTACCAGGTGATACCGGGTAAACAATTTTACCCCTTTTACCCGGAAGCACCTGGTAGTACCCGGTAATATTTCGTGCGCTTTTGGTAATTGAGTCTAAGAACACGGCTTTTCTCAGATATTTTTGGTATCAATTGAAACTTTATGAATTCATGTACAATTATCTGCTCTTACCATGCAAAATTTCCCGTTAGGTTTCTTTGTATGTATAATCTAATTCATGAACAAATATTACCGGGTACAACCAGGTACTACCGGGTAACATTGAATCCTTCGTGAACACGGCTAATACGAGACCAACTTAATGGGCGAGTAGTGCGGATTGGGCACCACTTGCAATAGATTCAGATTGAAGTGGCATATGAATCTCCAGGCCCTATTTGGACAACTCTCGCCTTGGGGCCCTGGATAATTCACAACCCGTCAGCTGCCTCTTCAAGATATAATCCAGAGAACTTCCGTAACTGTGCGCTTTATTCGGGGCCAGAGCCAGCATCGCCGTTTTAGATAGCGTAACGGTCGAACTTTGACGCTCGATTAGCTTCGCTGCCTGGTGGGGTGAACAGGACTCGAGCGAGCAGGGCTGTTCGGACGCGGCGCCGACACACATAACCAGCGGTAAGGATCAGAGTTAATGGCGCAGACGGCCACTGTCGAGCCCAGCAGCTCTCAGGCAGCTCACCACAGACGGCGCGGCTGCCGGCCCCGAATGACGCTCGTTGGCCGACCCGGCCGGAAAAGACTCAATCTCGGTCTCACGTGCCATTGACATTCACTGCGGCCTTGTTCTAGGAATGAAGGTTAATCCCCCGAAAGGAAAGACCAGTCGACTTGGAGTTAAACTCGTGTCTGAAATGTTTTGCATATATTCCTACATGTCTAGAAACATAATAATATCTAGTTAATAGATAAGAGCTTCTGCCCATTCGCGTGATGCCCATTGCGCAGCTCTGAGTCCACTTATCGGTGAGTCTGTTTCTCTGGCCAAGTTCACCGTCTCTGTCTGGAGTGTGAGGAGGAAGCCGGAAGGTCACGGCCCTCCCTGGATGTCGTGGTCATCAATTAGCCTCTAAAAGGGACGTCAGTCACATACTGTCCCGGCTGACGGCCCGGACACAGGGCTGTCTCCCAGGACCGCCCAGCAGGACCAGCAGAGTCGGCAGCAGCCGTGGGGTGGAGGTACAGGGACTCATACACTCACATAATGTCCCGGCTGACGGCCAGGACACAGCGCTGTCTCCCAGGACCGCTCAGCAGGACAAGCAGAGTCGGCAGCAGCCATGGAGTGAATGTGTAGTGGCTCAGGATGGTGCGGTTGATGCCCCACTGACTACAATGCTAGTAGCTGACGAAACACAGATATGCATTGCTCTGAAAATCTGCAATATTATTGCTCGGCCTTGCTGAAGCTTATGTTATACTTGGTATGGCTATTCACTATTCAGTCCTGGCCATGGTGCAAGCTTGCCAGGACAGCCTGCGTAGGTCGCGGATCAAACAACGCTGGGGGTAAAGGCTGTCCACCAACCGTCCATCGACCTATTCAACAATTGCTATGCAATGCATTGCAAGTGCTTCAATACAAATAGTGAACATGAGAGTGCACAGTTTGTAAACATTCTAAGGTAGTACTATTACGTCGTCCCTTCCTTGTATTTGGAGCTTATGTAAATGTGAAAAATGAGTTTACACAGCTGAATGTGAGTGCTGAAACGAGGTTTAAATAACACGGCATCGCGGTACTTGGCCAACTCTTGGTGGTGGCTTTGTAATAGAGATCACACACAGCGACAGTAGCGTGTCAGATTGACAATACCGTGTTGCAATAGTAACACATGCGAGACAGTTTGCAGTTTCGACTTTGTCGAGAAGCATCAATTTTATAAACCATGTTGATTCAAAGAGTAGACATTCTCGAATCAGGCATTAAAACGTGTTTATTCATTCTCTTTCAGGAAGGCCACTACCTTTCTGATACAGATTCCACGCCCGTTGATGATGGATTGCGTCTTTCAAACGTTACTTACAATATTTTGCGTAAGTGTCAACATTGTGAAAGGTAATACATTGCCTTGATAATGGCAGACTTTGCGCCGATGATAGTGGAGTTAATAACCGAAAAGAACCCGGCCACCTCGGCGCCTTGTCTGGGATAAGTTGTTCAGGCGGCACAGACCTTGTCCGTTCACGCTCCACTGAGTTCATGCAGCGACAGCCGCAGGACGGTCAGGTCGGCTGCCGGGGTCTGTCGCCAACTCGCCGAGTTCCGACTCCGGCACCTCGGCAGGCCCTGTCCGAGACCGTCAGCGGCAGGAAGCAGGAGGTAGGAGGCGCCGCTTCATCAGGCTCCGGTCTGCCGTCCTGGCGATCATCGCCAGGCAACGACCTCCCATCGCGAGCACTTCCGGCCGACGTAAGTGCCCCTTTACGACGCCGACTCCTTATGAAATGATGGAATGATGGAGCCAACCGCCGCGGACGACAAAGTGGAGACATTGTCTGGCGATCGATAGCACACTGTCACGCCATGTGCTGACAGATCTCTGACGTCATGTGCTGACAGATCATGTCATGTGCTGACAGATCTGTGCGACTGACCCACGTCCCGGAGCGTTGGCGCGCTCTCTGTGACTGACCCGATCTCTGCAACTGACCCACGGCCCGGAGCGTTGGCGCGCTCTCTGTGACTGACCCAACGTCCCGGAGCGTTGGCACGCTCTCTGTGACTGACCCAACGTCCCTGGAGCGTTGGCGCGCTCTCTGCAACTGACCCAACGTCCCGGAGCGTTGGCACGCTCTCTGTGACAGATCCACGTCCCGGAGCGTTGGCGCGCTCTCTGTGACTAGTTCACGTCCCGGAGCGTTGGCGCGCTCTCTGTAACTGACCCATGTCCCGGACCGTTGGCGCGATCTCTGTGACTGACCCACGTCCCAGAGCGTTGGCGCGCTCTCTGTCCGGCTGGGGTATTTGAACTGACGTGTGCTGGTCTGGGACTCTGTTGGTCTGTACTAACAGGCTTCAATGCTGTATTTGTCCGAGCAAACGTGAACGCGGCAGCCTGTTCGTGCCGCGCTGAAAGCGAAGCGGACAATAACACCCACGGCAGACACAAAGGGCCCATTGGGCACTGCTTGCGAACGATCACGCAACCCCATCAATAACGGCAGTGTCGCAGTCGAAACAGTGAATACAACGCGGTCCTGTCTCAGCTGCTGGTCACGTATGCACTGCTGACTACCTGTCAGGCACGCACCTTTTTCCTCTGCAGCAGCTCGGCTGACAGCTGGTATCCACATGCGTGCTTTTACCGCTCCAATGTTTTTACCGGTCATTTTCCAGCTGACATCTCCTGCCTCTTCACAGCTCCTGCTTTTCTGCACGACTGACCATCCGATGACGTGGTCTGTGTCCAACTCGTGTCATCTCGTGCCGTCAGTCTGAGTCGGCGATCCAGCGCTGGGCTGCCTGCGGCGCGAGGCTAGATGTGCCCGATGTCTGTCGTCGGGCGTGCCCCCGTGTCTTCGGCATTCGGGTGAGGACCGGTCAGCCGGGGCGGCTGACCGGTCCTCACCCCTCGCTGACAGGCCCTCCCACCCCGGCTGACAGGACTCCCACCTCGGTGACAGGCCCCTGCGACCACCGCGGCGGGGGCAGGCGGGCCGGTGGCTCCGGCTGACAGGCCCTCCCACCCTGGCTGATAGGCCCTCATCCCTCGCTGACAGGCCCTCTCACTCTGGCTGACAGGACCTCCCACCCAGGGTGACAGGCCCTCCCACCCCTCGCTGACAGGCCCTCCCACTCTGACTGACAGGCCCTCCCACCCCGGCTGATAGGTCCTCCCACCCCTGGCTGATCGGTGCGGCGGCCACGTGTCGTGTGCGGACAGCGGGGTGGGGCGAGGAGCGGGATCAGGGAGGTGAGCCGGCCGCCACCGGCCGCTGCCGTGTGTGCCTCCTATGCCGCTGCCATGTGCCCTCCTATGCCGCTGCCGTGTGTTGCCTCCTATGCCACTGGCCCACTGCCGTGTGTACCTCCTATGCCGTGTCAGTGTGTGCCTCCTATGCTGCTGCCGTGTGTGTCTCCTATGCCACTGCCGTGTGTGCCTCCTATGCCACTGCCGTGTGTGTCTCCTATGCCACTGCCGTGTGTGCCTCCTATGCCGCTGCCGTGTGTTCCTCCTATGCCACTGCCGTGTGTGCCTCCTATGCTGCTGCCGTGTGTGCCACCTATTTCTATCGCCGCCTGCTGCGTGTCTGCGGGCAGTTGTTGTCAGCGTTATTTATTGTACGTCTCGGCCGCACTAACCAGCCTGGAGTCGACACGTGCGATGGCCACACCGGACCCGCGGCGCTGTGTAATGCGATGTCGGCGGCGGCGGCGGCGGCGGCGGCGGCGGCGCGGGGGCGGCGGTGTGTGGTGTGGCTGATCGCCGCAGGGTTCGCGTGCGTGCCGTTTCCAGTTTACTGCACGCTGATTGGCCGACTCGGACGCACGAAAGCCGCGCGTCAGGCCTTTAAAGTGTTACCGTGAAGACTATTACTGGTGGTCGATAAGGGAGTAGCCCTTGTGTTCGATACGGAGGCTGATTTGAGTAAAGTTAATTGTAGAGTCAGAGCCGGGCTCCCTCGATGAGGTTCGAAACACGTGCACTGCGATCGTTGTGCGAGGAAATATGGCGCAATAATTTGCGGTGGGCGTTGCAGATGTCTAATTGAAATAGTCATGCATTTTTCGGACTGAAGCGGTGAAAATCAGCATGGTTACATCGTGCAGCTTTACATTAACGCGATTATATGACTTATCATTTATACTGCATTACAAACATTGAAATCGTTAAATTGAGATTGAAATAGTTGAATAAGTAAACATTTGTGGTTAAAGGGAGAGTGCCACCTCGGGGGCTGAAAAAGAGTTTATGGGGTGTATCGGTAGATTAAGCGTGTTCGATTTTACCTGCAAAGACTGGTTCCCGAAACTGACCCCGCTTGACCAAAATTTAGGAGGGTCAAGGGCCAACCTTTTGTATGGACTTGAGTTCATGGGGGGGGTGGGGGGTACAGTTCTCAATTGTCAGAGTACGTGTCAATTTGTTTAAAAGAAGCGTACTAAAATGACATCGCAAACGGTTAAAGCTGCCCGAGTTATTCCCGAAAAACTGAGGGGGTGACATCCACCCCTTTCACTGGCGAGGGTAAAAATGATCAGAACAGTTGTACATACATAAATGGTAATACACAATAGCCGCTGTCAATGCAGTGTAATATAAAATACTTTTGCTTTGTGCGCTGGTGTTCCGCTTCTAATGCGAGTAACTTCAGCCAACGCTCGCCCACTGATAATCGTGGTAGTCTGGTACCGTCGTGCTGATAATCGTGGCAGTCTGGTACCGTCGAGCTGATAATCGTGGTAGTCTGGTACCGTCGAGCTGATAATCGTGGTAGTCTGGTACCGTCGTGCTGATAATCGTGGCAGTCTGGTACCGTCGCGCTGATAATCGTGGTAGTCTGGTACCGTCGAGCTGAAATCGTGGTAGTCTGGTACCGTCGCGCTGATAATCGTGGTAGTCTGGTACCGTCGAGCTGATAATCGTGGTAGTCTGGTAGCGTCGGAGCTGCGATAATCGTGTAGTCTGGTACCCCTCGCGCTGATAATCGTGGGTGGTCTGGTACGCGTCGAGCTGGTAATCGTGGTAGTCCTGGTTCCCTCTGGTCGAGCTGATAATGTGGTTGTCTGGTACCCGTCGAGCTGATAATCGGGTGGTAGTCTGGTACCCGTCGAGCTGATAATCGGGTGGTAGTTGGTACCCGCGTCGAGCTGATAAATTGTGGTCAGTCCTGGTACCCATGTCGCGCTGATAATCGTGGTGGTTAGCTCCTGGTACGTTCGAGCTGATAATTCGTGGTAGTCTGGGTACGTCGACGCTGATAATCGTGGTAGTCTGGTACCGGTCGAGCGATAATCGTGTAGTCTGGTCGTCGCGCTGATAATCGTGGTGGTAGTCTGGTACCGGTCGAGCTGATAATGTGGTAGTCTGGTACTGAGCTGATAATCGTGGGTAAGTCCAGGGTACCGTCGCGCTGATAATCGTGGTAGTCTGGTACCGTCGAGCTGATAATCGTGGTAGTCTGGTACCGTCGAGCTGATAACGAAGCCATTTTACATTGTCCGGCTATGGGCATACTAAATGGTAGTCCTACGTAATACAACATAGTCCTGTTCAAAAATCGATGTTGTCTGAACTAGTGTCTATTTGCGACAGTTCCATGTTAGAGGAACGTCAGGAAATGTGTGACCGACGTCTCCGGGCTGTTTATTGGGCAGCTCCTTTTCCAAATGTTTGCCGTTCCACTGTCCACATTTCAGTCAGTTTGCCTTTCTGGCTGCGAACCGTTCCAGATTCCACGAACCAGCGACTGATCGCTCC
Organism: Semibalanus balanoides; assembly: GCA_014673585.1. Lineage (NCBI taxonomy): Eukaryota > Metazoa > Arthropoda > Thecostraca > Balanomorpha > Balanidae > Semibalanus > Semibalanus balanoides. Next base: position 1,012 of record VOPJ01001828.1, on the reverse strand, counting down.
AAAAATACCGACTGCTTACACAATTGATAAAACATGCGTGAAACAAATCCTGGCGCGTCGGGGCCGGTGGCGGCCTGCGGCGTTTGAGCGGCCGGCCAGATGCCTTCAATATTTACCTGTATGGGGAAATGTAAACGATTTGGCGACCGTCCATTTCCGATAACGACCCCCGGTGTGCCGTCGGCGACCGCAGCTCAGATCGCCGCCGGACCTGCTGCGGTCGGAAGGAGGGGGGAGAGGGGGAGGGGGGCTGCTAACGTCAGCAGGAACAGTGCGACGCGGCCGGACTGCGATGCGCCCAGTCGGTGATCTGGGCTGCATGTCAAACAGAGATGTCTCTGCCTTCAGATTCTCACGATATACATGATATGAGCCGTTTTCACGAAAGGATTACCGGTTGTGCGAAACTGTTTGAAATATTTTAAATGTTTCGAAAACTTTTGACGATCTATTCCGTAACTACGCAACTTTTGACGGCGACTTTTGGCTTGAAGTGTCCCTCAGAATTTCGTAATATGTTGGTTTAGAATATAGTATGTTACAAAATTGCGGGTTGGTTGTAATTATCAGGTGGGTGGCACGAGTATCCGGAGGTCACGTGACCCAACGTGCAATTGTTCGCCGGGATCTCCAAGTGCGGTTGGCTCCAAGGATTTGCAGTCGGCTGATACGCCGTTGCTTTAACATGGGGACTTTTTATATATTTTTTAACAATTATTTTTTAAGGTACTAAATGACTTTGCATGTGGAATCATGACCCGGGTACCGATAGAGGACAGACCATGGTATTTTGTATCACCAAGTGCTAGTTTTTTCCGACTTATTTTTTTAACCAGGCGGTCTAAATCGCAGCCGACAAATCGCAGACATTCGGATAGAGCGGTTATGGAGGCGGTATCACTGGTATCGCAATAGGACCTTCAAAAGCCGTCATACTATTTGTTGATTATTTGCATCTTAAAGGGATTATACGAGTTTCCGTCCTGAAAGGAAATGCACTCTTTTGCAGTTG